>CAJVPN010000389.1:0-29385 GCA_910592215.1 Entrophospora candida
GCCAAGACACCAAAGAGTGTAATTAAATTAAATAACTCAAACGCTATAGCAAAGGAAGTAATCAAAGGATTACATTGTTGGATACTGCCACAAAAGGAACTAAAATAGTAGTTTAACCAAATCTAGGAGATTTGTGTGAGATACGGAATTTGATCTCACAATACAGATAACATTATATGATATGTTTGAACACGGCATCTGCAATGGAACAATAAGTGTGATCACCAAAGTTATAGATGATGATAATGTAGAAATTACTTTTCCAACTAATTGTAAAAAATCACTATAAATTTTGAAATAAATGGTACACATGCCTCAAGGTGCCAATTCCCATTGCAGAATGCATTTTCCTTGACAACTCACAAGACCCAAGGCGTGACATTGCCACATGTGACTCTAACAATTGATGAAAATATGTTTGCCCCAGGCCAGATCTATGTTGCAATGAGCAGAGTTCCTTCTTGGTACCAGTTGGATATCCTTTCATTTGATTTTGATTACCTGAAGATGAATAAAGATGTTGCGACTGAATACGGAAGATTAAATTTTTTACACCAAAATGGTCTAAAAAATATTATTAATTAATATTATTGATGAATGAATTAATTGATTAAAAAAAAATTGTTTTGATGTAATATGTGCTCATGAAATTTTAATCTTAGTTGTGTTGTGTGTACCACTTTTGTTGATCAAATAAATTCTTTTCTATATTTATAATCAATCTAAAAATAAAAGAAATCGAGAAAAGGAACGAAAAGGACTAGCTGAGCAAATGTGTAACATAAGAATGGTGGTTATCACCACTCATCATCACAAAGTAAGTTTAATTTGTTTATAGATCCTTTATTCAAAATGTTATTATATTTTCTTCTAAAATAATTGATATTTATTTTAAAAAAAATTTTTAAAGGTATATATATTCTGAGGTTGTCAATTTAGATAATTTAGATACATTTGAATTATCAAACTTCTAAAGCATCTGATGAATTAGATTTTAAAACTATTGATCAAATACAAAAGCATTTAATTGATTTGATTTTAAACAAAGAACAATGGATCCAAGAGAATTTTATCAACTATCATTAAGACATCAATCATTTAATTTACTTGATGATTTCCTTGGAAAATTAGTTATAAACAATCCAGAATTACTCTTAAAGTCCAACTCCACTTAAATTTCTCTTTTAAGTACTGCCAATCTTGCAATAAAAGTAATTGATTTATGGGATTGTATGATCCAATGGGGAACTGGACAAATCAAAAATTTGGAAGAAAAAATATCACAGAGTGGAAGAAAAGTGATTTTAAGGAGTTGAAATTTTTACTAGAAGATATTATCTCTTTAATTAGATATAAAGATATCTCTATTGATGATTTTTTTTATAAAATTGTACTGTATCAAAATCTCTTTCTAAGGATTCATGGAATGTTTTAATAAGGCGAGTTAAAATAATCGTGTGGTTTTCTGCCAAAGTTCATCTGCCAATTTGAATTCCTGTGAGAATATTTGACATCTGCCAAAATTAAAATATCCGAAATTAATAATTTATTCATGGGAATTCAAATTGGCAGATGAATTTTGGTGGAAAACTACATGATTATTGAGTTAAATAGTTAAATAGTTCAAAAATTTGAAAAGTTGGTGAATTGGGAGAATTGTCGATGGATAATTTTTTATTAATTTATTTTAATGGACCGTGGATTTATATTTACCACAAGCATATCACTGTTTATTTAGAAATAGAGGAAAAGCATGTTACTTAAATTGCATATTAAAAAAATTTGTGTTATTCATTTTATTTATTACTGCAAATTAAAAAATCAGGTTTTAATATAATAATAAAATGCACGTTATTAAAAATATCATTGATCTATTGATTCAGATAAACAATAAAATAAATCCAATGAATCATTATTCCAATCGAGATGCTAATTTTTCACAATTGATTATCGAAGTGGTTTAAACTGATCGGCAAAATGTTAATAAAGAACGCGATCAATAGACTGTGAGTTAATGGTTTTCTTTATTAATTATTGCAGGTTTTCAATATTGATGTTAACATTGATAATGCAAACTATGTAGGAATTATTTTTAAATTGGGCGACCTGACTCACGAAATATTCTTTTTAAGTAGTAGGGCGATTCTAATTATTGTACAATACATGAATTAATTAATTAATATTAATCATATTCAACTTTCCGAAAGCAAACCAGTCGTATTAAAAGGTTCGGAAATGTTCTCGTATTTGCAACATTCTTAGGTTTAAGCAGTTATAAAATGGTAGGCTTTATAAATTTAAAAGGCCATTAATATATAATATTCCGTCGCCGTATCATCCGATTCTAAACAAACCTCTGCAATGGCTATTTTTTTTTTTTCGGTATCAACAAGAGAAATGGTTGAATTAGATGAGTTTGAAGCAATACAAAAATATACCCAATTGCTTCCTATAGAAGAAAATGAACCATTGAAATGATGATGTGATAATGAAAGCAATCAATTCCTTCTGAAAGGCCGTCGACTGATGCATGAGAGCAAATCACTTTGTTACGAAACAAACTTAACTTTGATGGTTCTCTAGATAAACATGTCTGTCGGCTTGAAACTATAATTTATTAAGAAAATGGAATTTTTTTGGGGAAACCAATTCCATGGAAAACAACTCTATTTATATAAACAAATCAAATTTCAACAAATAAAATCGATCAATCAATCAATCACATGTTTTGGTTTTTTTGTTTTTAGAAATTAAACATGACTACTCATAACATTTATCACGCTCTAAAGGTACAGAGTATACTTATCATACTCATATTATCATCTCTCAAGATAATTTACACGTCTAATAAGAATATCTTGTATATTCTATTGATGATAAGTCTTTTTTCAAGTAAGAAAATTTTTTGTTTCTTAAAGATGATTTCACATGATTTTCAATAATAAACGATGATGATGGATATATACACACATTAAAACAACTAATGTGATAAAATATACTTTGGCTACAAGATTACACGCATATAGTTTATTATTATTATTTATTATAAAAATTCAAAGGGTATTAATTTTCAGATTTTGCACTTATTAATACTAATGTTTGTGAGACGAGATGCACGATGAGCAACATTTTGTAATTTTTTATCATCATCATTAATATTATCATTAGTAATTAGCTTGCTTGCTTATTATTTTCTTTTTTTAATAATTTCAAATTTTAAAAAAACGATAATAACAATGACTACAAATGTGTTTGTTAATGAAATTAATGACGGAATAGAAAGCGTTGAAAAGACAATCGATAAAGCAAAACTATTTTTTTTGGATTTACTCTACAAGAAAGATAAAGAAGTGTATGCAGACTACATTCTAGTTGTCCAAACTAAAGCCTTTCGTTCATTAACAACAGCTGAAGAACGTCAACAACAAAAAATTAAACTTGAAAGCACTTTGAAACTACTTAAAAATAATCTTGAAAGAGCTGGTCTAGAGTATGAAACTAGATTAATTTCGGAGAAATTAATTTTATTCTTTATACTCTGTCCTCACAAACGATTAATTCAAGAATATAGGCGTTCAAGGTATTTATTTATTTATTTATATACGCACACACACATAACATATGTACATGTATATGTAACATACATATATATATATATGTATATATATATGCTATTTGAAATTGTTCAATTAATAATTTATTATAATAAATTGTTTTAAACTGATTATTTTGCGTAATTTAGGAAAAAAGATATTCTTGCTGGAGTTGGTGTTGCTGTTACTGATCATCATAAAGATAGAATCGATGTTTCTTTGAGTGATGCTGAAAGATTAAGACTTGTACACGATATTATTACCAGTTATGATGATGAATGCGCTGGCATCAACCCAAAATTAGATGGGTTCGAACTTGTTGAAAGTGTCTTTCCTCTTCACGATCGTAATTACAATAAGGTAATTTGTTATTTGACCAATTGATTGGTTGATTGATTGATTGATTGATTGATTAGAAATAATTGTTTGTAGAATTGGATTAAAGCCTGGTCGACAAAATGGTTAATTAATGATGAAGATCTAAATCGATTAAAAGATCATTTTGGGGAAAAGGTAATTATAAATAAATAAACAAACAAACAAACAAACAATGCTAGCATTAATATTGACGATTGTTTTTTACTTTAGATTGCATATTATTTTGCATTTTTACAATACTATACAATCTGGCTCATCTTACCAACTGTTGCGGGGCTATTCGTAAATTTCATTGTTCCCAATTTTACAATACTCTTTGCTATATTCAATATTGTCTGGTCAGTTGCTTTTACAGAGTTATGGCGTCAAAAAGAACGAAAACTTGCGATAAGCTGGGGTGTATACAACTACCATCAAGTAGAACGTAAAAGTCCCCATTTCAGACCAGTTGTTGACCCAAGATCTGGTGAAGAGCTTCCACATTTTCCAAAATCGAGAAGAATCTTGAGAAAAATTGGTGTATTGCCCGTAATCGCTTTATTTGCATTAACGTTCGTTGTAGTTTTGGTATTCTATATTTTATTCGAGGTTATTATGACTGAGTTTTATATTGGTCCTTTTAGAGATCAACTGGTAAGATATACAATTTATTACTAGTAATTTAAATAATAACTCTTAATCAATTGTTTAACTATTATTTATTTTTTACAGGTTTATCTGCCAACAGTTGCATATTGTCTATTAGTTCCAGCATTGAATATGATTTATGCAAAGATTGCAAAAAACCTAAATGATTTTGAAAACTATGAAACTGAATCTGATTATGAATTCCATCTTACACAAAAGATATTTGTCTCGAACTTCCTTATATGTTATCTTTCAATTTTCTTTATCGGATGGATTTATATTCCTTATAATGAATTAATCAGACAAACATTAGAAATGATATTTAAAAGCTGGGGATTATCATTCACCATTAAAGATGTAGGATTGGAACGTCTAAACACAGAATTGAAATACTTTATATTGACGGCACAAATTCTGAATCTTTTCATGGAGATAATTTTACCATATTTGATGAGATTTGGAATGAAAACAATAAGTCACGATGGAGAACATGAGATTCATGAAAATGAAGATGAAGCTGGTTTGTTAAAAAGAATAAAAAGGGAAATTGGTTTGCCCACTTATAATATTTATGAAGATTACGCTGAAATGGTCATTCAGGTAAGTTAATTAATGAAATCACCATTGATATTATATTATATAATATAATGATATACTTATTTGCACACATACACATTTTTATATATAGTATGGATATGTTAGTCTATTTTCGGTAATTTGGCCATTAACACCACTTTTTGCACTTGTAAACAATTGGTTTGAATTACGTTCCGACGCGATCAAATTATGCGTCCATACCAGGAGACCAGTTCCTGCAAGAGCAGACAGCATTGGACCATGGATTAACAACGTGACATTGCTTGCGTTACTTTCATCACTCACCAACGCATCATTTATTTACTTGTATCATGGCGAAGGCAAAAAGTTCAAATCATTAGCCGACATCAAAAATTTGATTTACATAATTGCTTTTATTCTATTTGTCTTTACTATATTCAGACGTTTCATACGAAATCTACTTGATAAAAATTCTGAATTTATGAAAAACATTATTATTGAATCTGAAGAAGTTGAATTGAATTTGGATGATTCGCAAATCAACGACGAAGCTCGTCCATTTCTACATGAAAAAGTGGATATTGAAAACCTCCTCGAACAAATCGTTTGTTTCAAAACAGATTAATTAATTAATTAAAATTGATGTGTATATATGTATATATATATATGAACAATGATGAAAGTAATATATTATTATTATTTATCATTATCACTATTATTATTATCATCATCATTATTATATTAGCAATAGTACTAGTAAAGAACAATTTTTACTTTGTCGTCATAAAATTTCAAATGCAATTTTAAAAAATTGTAATGAATTAAAGCAAAATATTTATAATACGATTTTAGGAACGTTGGGACCTTAAATATACGCTATTAAAAGGTTTAAAACATATGTTGTTATATAGAGAATTTAATTCTCTAAACCTTTTATTCATAAGTGAAAAGCTGTTTTATTTCGTTTGAAGAATTATAAAACCATTAATAACTAGTGATGGATGGATAATAATAATCGTCACACTAGGGGTTGGCACACCGTTAACTAGTTAACCGGTTAAAGAATTTTTGCGCGGTGCCAACCTCTACGCCACACAATCTTTTGAAAATTCGTATTTATGATTATTTCTTGCCTTTTATTATTCATTATTACTATTTTTATTGCTGCTAGTAGTAGTTATAGTGAGTGTTTGGCATCTTCAATAAGTAAATTTATATCATGACGTCTTCATTTATTATTGCTATTATTAGTGTTGCGATTAATTTTAACTCTCAACAAATTATTGTTATGATTATTCATTGGATCTTTGCATTATGAGTAAGTTTGTTATAATTGTCCAATAGCATTTTACGATACGAAGAAATGATTATTTTGAATCATTAAAACAGGAAATGTTCTCGGATTATGAAAATAACATAGAAACCTACCAAATAACCTACCACGAACCATGCGGTTCTTTTCAATAAAACCGGAAGGACATCAAGAAACGATAAATAATGGAAAAAGAAGATGAATAATCAAACAAATCTTGGAACCGAAAGAAATGAAAAGACTTGAAAAACGTTGATGATGATTAAGTTGGTAAATCAAAGAGGGTTGGACCGTTTTTTCAACGATCAAAAAGAATTAGGGATTCAAAAGGATATCGGTCGAATGTTCTCGTTTTACTCGAGAGAAAAACGAACAGACAAGAGAAAAGAACACGCATATACACAATATAAATCGATATAATGGTACCAAAACCAAAAAAGATATGAATCGCGTGACCAAATTTGGTAATGATTGGTTGTTGAATAATAAAATAGTTTTTAGGGTTAATTAGGACCTCGGACAATTATAATTGAACTGGTATTGAGAAAAGTGGGTAGTGATCTTGTTAAAACACCAGTCAGATCTTCAAGCATTTACATAATAAAAAATGGGTTTTTAAAAAAAAAAAGGCCCAAAAAGGAAACTCACTAGCCATTTTTAGTAAGATATTCTGAGTATTTTATGTTTTCTTACATACCAGTCCGAGGTCCTGGTTAATTATTATTCCACTGACCTGTTACACAAAGGATACGCGTTTACAGCAATCAATTGTTTACATGTGTGTAGGATTTGTAATTATTGAAATGATTATGAATATTCAAGTATTTGAATAATTACGAATATCTGAAATAATAATTATGTATTATAACTATAACCCCAAATTGCAAATGTACCACCACCACCATCAGATAATGACAATGGTGATTTAAGAACACGATAAGATTCCTCTAAAAATTTAGGCAACAAGATCAGACAAAGTAACAGGGATCAAGATCAAAAAATAATATAATAATAAATAAAAATCCAAGTCATGTGCCCACTAATTTATCATTGGTCGAAATTATGCGTAGAAATCAATAACAAACAAAAATTATAATTACAAAATGACAACTGTTGAAGAAATTCAAAACGAAATAAAAGATGCAAACATGATGTTGAAAAAGGCAGGGGATGTGTTGAAGACGTTTGAAGGAAGGGAGGGCGACGGGAAGTGACTGAAGGAGTACCGCGCAAAAATTCTTTAACCGGTTAATTTAGTCACGTGAAAAATTTTAATTGGTAAATTCAACCGTTCGTTACTAAATAATCACACGCCTGTTAAACTTTATTATTATACATTTCGTAGATGGTTATGATAGGAATTTAATTGACATTTAATCTAAATTTTATTTAGTCAAAATCAATCTCACAATAAGGATTATTTCTTTTCAAAAATAAAAGCTCATTAACAAGTTTAGGTGCTAAACATGTACACTTGGGATTTATTTGATTACCAGCATCACTGAAAAGCCTTTCAGCAGGTACAGATGTTGCTGGTATTGACAAATATTTTCTGGATATTTTTGAAAGAATTGGAAACTCATTTTTCCTTGTTTCCCACCAAGCCCAAGGATTTTCTGATTGATGTGCCAAAGGAGTTAAATGAAGATCCAAATATTTATCCACTTCAGATATCTCATCATTTTCTTCAATATCAAAATTGATTCAAAAAAATTAGATGAATATCTTTATGTTTCTGACAAATTTGAAGAATTTTCATTTACTGAAATTTCATTTTCCCATATTGTAGATAAATTTCTTTTAATTTTTCTATTGTGTTTTGTTTAGTGTTGTAATCAAATAAAGACAATCTTTTCAAATGAGGATCCAATATAGTTGCCAGTAAACTAAGATCTGAAGTTTTATCCCAATAGTCAAATAGAGAATTATAAATTTTTTGCTGAAAATTTAATGCAACATCATTAAGATTTGGTCTTGGTGGAATTGAAGTTCATGATCGGGTAAAATGTTTATGAATTAATGGTTCATTATTGCTGAAACACTTTGGGCAAAAATTACTTTTTTATAAGCCCAAACTATTTTTTGTTATTAGCTGAAATTTGGTGAAATTACTTGAAAGTTGTTTAAGTTAAAATAAGTTGATTGGTATAGTTTTTTAATGTTCATGTTATAAAAAATACTGAGAAGCCCAAATTGCCCAAATTAGTTTGGGCTTTGAGAAAACAGTTTGGACTGGAAACCTTATTGTCATCATCATTATCATCATCATCATCATTATCATCATTATTGTCACTGGTATCATCATCACCTAAAAACAAATTATTTAGAAATTATTATAACATATTATAATCAAAAATACACACTTCTATCAAATTCTTTACCATCCTGCTCTTCTCCACATGCAAACTTTACTTTTAATTTTTGTATAATTGGATACATTAATGATAAAGTGGGATATCAAGCACCAGAAAAAAAAGTTGTTGCCTCTTCAAAAGGTTTAAGAAGTGACAAAATTTTTTCTAGTAATTCCCCATTTATAATTCTTCAATAATAAATATTTAAGCCTATGAGCATCAGATTTAGAATCTTTTCCAGGTTCATAAGCTAAAGTATTTGCCAACCATTCAATTGACTTTTGCAACTTCAATAATCTAATCCATGAATTATAAGATGCATTCCATCTTGTTTTAACAGCTGCCACATTTCTTAATATGTTTAAATTAATTTCTTGATCATCATCATCATTATTGTTATTACCATTATCATTTCCATCATCATTACTTTGAAAATGTATTAAATTATTCTGACCCAAATCTTGTTGATGACAGAAATTTCTAATTGGGCATTGTTTAACCTTTCAGTTTGTTTTGGAGATGATGTGAAAAATTTAATCAATTTTTTAAATCTTTTGACATATGGTTTGATTGTTCCAAGTGCTTTATTTATAGTTAATTGAAGTACATGAGCAGTGCATGCTTTTTTCATGTTACTTCCATTATCAGTTATGCCACAAATTAATTTCCCTTCAAGCCCAAATTCATTAATTTTATTTTTTAGATATTCAAGAATTGTTTGATTTGAATGTGGATTAATTATTAAAATAAATAATTATAATTCTTTTTTTAAATATATATTTTTTCTATCTTTTTTGGCTCCAATTTTCAGGTGATGAATTAATATACTTATGAATTTATTTTATGAATTTTATGAGTTTTGTTAAATTTATATTAAAGATTGGTTATTACTAAATTTTGCCAAATTGTGTATGTTCAATTAATTTGGAGAGTTTGCAACCAGAATGTTTGGTTGTTAGCAAAGATAACTTTGTAAAATTTTATGGAATGTGTACTCATCTTGTGCACAATTTGCCGCAATTAAGGTTTACAACCCTTTGCATTTTCTTTCCTTAATTTATTCACTAAAAAATTCTTTACAGGTGGTGATAAAATTTATATTAATTCAGCAAACTTTTGGGAATTGAAGGTTTTATTTAGATGGTGTGGGAGAAATAATTGCAAATGAAGTTTCAAGTGAGCGTGATAAAAGAAAATTTGATGATGTTGATGATTTATGTAAACATGTTAAAAAATTTCCAAAAATATCTTTAGATCGTATAAAGTTCTAGCCAGAACTTAAAAACTATAACATAAAAATTTAACCAAGTATATGAAATGCTAATAAACTCTGATATGGAATATATACATTTTACATCAAAGGAGTAAATAACATTAAGATAATATGCACAATTCTAAAAAAACAAATTTACACTTGTAGCTAATTGGATATTTAATGAAGTTAAATATATAAGCATGTACTTTTTATAAAATTATATACATATAGGGATAAGTGTAATAAATATGAAAAAATAATTGATTTTTTAGAGAAAAGTTATAAATGTGGAACCCTTTCAAGCTCTTTCCGAGTATGAACAAGACATATTTTTAATGACACAGATTAAAGCAATGAATTGTGGATTAATAAGTACTAGCAGACGCCTTAAAATTTATTATTGTTATTATTTATTATATTCGAAATATTTATGACCATCATTATTATTATTGTTTTTTTTTTACTTGAAATAAAGATTTTTGAGATATTAAATGATCGGTAAAAATTCTGGCTCATAGATGGAAATCATCATTTAAAAATTTGGACAGTCATATGAAAATCTAGAACATAGGTGCCACGCGCCATATAAAAATGATATTGGCCGATGGCGCAGAAAATGATGGTTTCTTTAGACACACATAATAAAGAAGTAGAAACCATGATCCATTATTATTATTATATTTTAGTATTAAAAAAAAAATAAAAAAAAATATTAAAACAATTTTTTTTTATATTTATTCTGTTCCCCATCGTTACTTTATTGATAATTTGTTATTCCCAACCTAATTGACCCACCAATTCAACAATTTGGGCTTCTGTCCATCAAGATGAGAGGAGCAAAAATATAGTTTTTCTTCAATAGTTGTGGTTCTCCTTTTTTTTGATTTACCAGGATCTATTATTAGAATTATTTCATTATTATTCGTGTTCTCCAACCGAGTCTGATTTTTTCAGCTGAATGTTGATCCAGGTAACAAATATCTGAAATTTGAAAAGCGTGGACCAGAATAGTTTTAATTTTTTTACCTAAAAAAGGAAATCCATTAGTAATAGAAGAACATGTGAATTGACACTAATGTATAAAATTTCAGTGTGTAACTAATGCAGATTTCTACAAATTTAGAAACTATCTGGAGAAAACTACTAATGTATGATGTTACACCCCACATTGAATTTTATACATAGCTAACCTTATCACGATGGGTGTGCAGGACACATAAAAAGAATTCATTTATGCCAGCCAATCTCGCCATAATAATAACGGATTTTTTAAAATCGGTAATATTGCGAATTTAATTAAAAATCCACTGCGGCAAGACCAAGTGTACACAAGATGCCCGACATCTTGAATATGTTTAGTTTGCCAAAAGAATTCTCATAAACATTATAGTATGCAATTTGCAACTCAAATTTTTGTTAATGGTGCAAGGCAACGACACAACTTCTTTTATAATTAAAATTCATTAACGAGCACGAGAAAATTTCATCATCAATAGTATTTTTTCTACCAGTTTATGTTTCTTTTTCTTATTGTTAAGCAAGCAACAAATTTATTGATGCGATAATTCTCAAATATTAATAAATAAATAAATAAATAAATTCATCAAAACAGACAGATTATACCAACCATTATTTAATTCAGTATTAACGGAAACATTCGATTCGGGCTTATCATCACCATAAAACATAAACCTAAAAAACCATTGAAATTCGATGATTCGTGTAAATTTCCAGTTCAAATAACCAATCAAATCGATCAATAGAATTAATGTTCATCTAACGGATATTATAGCCCCATTCGTTAAATGAGAGTAATTGTTTTGCGGCATATGTTATCTATCTCATCTTTTACAATTGTCTTGACAGTTTTGGATCCATTGAGATATTTTTACTTTTGAATTAAAAGGAGGGGAAATTCCCAAAAATGTAAAATAAAAATTTGTGGATGGATGATCGATCAGTAATCATACTCTTTCATACATATTCATCACTACGCTCAGGTTATATATTCAAGTATTTAAGATCTACATTCCCCTAGATACACAGGTGTTCTATAATATAATTAATTAAAAAATGAAAATGTTGCTTCATAATGATTGATTTAATTAGTTATGACGATTTAAATTATCCAAACAGATGATTCTCAATATTTTCATTTGTATATAAAGACTCGAAAATGAATTCTAAAACAAAAATTCCTTTATTATAATAAAAAACAATAATAATAAATAATAATCTTCTTTTTTTTCCTTAAATAAAAGTTGATTGCTTTCTCTCTTTCTTTTTTTTCATCTTGGCCAGATTATAACAATTTAATCATTTCTTTAAACATTCATCTCTTTCATTCCATTTTTAAATAACAAAGAAAGGCTAAGAGAGAAAGCATTCAATAACATATATAACACACACACACACACACACACACACACACACGCAATTCAAAATGCCTGAAGAACATTACATATCAGATCATGTCACCAGTAAACCAGGAAAACCTATACCTCGTAGTCATACTGTTGTAAGACGTCATGCTCCAAAACTTGGCAATCCAACTCCACTTGGTCTTTCTGCTTTCGCATTATCGGTTATGGTCGTGTCCTTTTATAATATGCAAACACGTGATGTCGTTGTACCAAATGTTGTAGTTGGTGTTTCTATGTTCACCGGTGGTGTAGTACAAGTATGCAAAATAACCTTTTTAGTCTCTTACCATAAATAGTAGTTTTTAATTAATTAATTAATTTTAAATTGCAAAATAGTTTGCTGCTGGCATGTGGGAATTCAGAGTTGGCAACACCTTTGGTGGTACAGGATTTTCTGCTTTTGGTGGTTTCTGGACTTCCTTTGGTGCTCTTTATATCCCATCATTTGTAAGTATTTATGATAAAGAAAATCATATGGATTCTAATAAATTCATTTATTTACTTACTTGTTTATTTTTTCCTAGGGAATTGAAAAAGCTTTTGAGAAACATTTTTATTCAGTCAACAACATTTTAGACCCTAGCAATTCAACCTTACAATGGGATCCTAACACTGATTCGGTGTACAATAATGCATTAGGATTATACTGTGTCGCCTGGCTCATATGTAAGTATTATATATTACATATTATGCAAACTGTAACTAATAATAACTCTGATTTGAATAATAATAATGATTTTATTATTATTATTTTTTTTTTTCAGTCACATTTATTTTCACATTAGCTTGCATTCGTACAAGTGTAGGAGTTTTATCAGCTTTCGTCTTTTTAACATTTACTTTCTTGGCATTGTCAATTGGTCATTTCACACTTAATAATTCATTTATAAAAGCCGGCGGTATTCTTGGACGTATGTATTTTTTGCGTCATTTTCTTTTTTTTTATTTTTTTTTTTTCGTAAAATTTTTTTAATTATTGATTAAAAATTTTTTTTTAAATATATATAGTTATCACATCGTGCATAGTATGGTATTGTACAGCTGCAGTATTATTGACACCGGACCTTTCACCAATAGGCCTACCACTTGGTGATTTAAGTCGTAAAACTGTTTAAAAAATATAAATTCTATATATAATATAAAAAATTTAATGATAATGATTAATTAATGAAGTAACGAAAATAAAATTAGAAAATATGTATATATATATATATATTGATTTATTATATATATATATATTTATTTATTATATATTTATTATTATTTATTTATTATATTTAATTAAAAGAGATTTCTGATTTAAATCATATCAGAAAAAAACCCTTGACGCGTTTGTTGCATTAAACAATCAATGTGATCACACCATGCCTTTAATATATTATATTCACGATATGCATATTTATGTTTTAAATCTTTTTTTTTTTGGTTTATAATAATTATATTAGTTAAAAAAGGTTTGCATAAAATTTAATGGCATTTTTTTTTTCATGGTGGTATCTTTTTTTGATTTTGATTTTTTTTTCTTCACACGCTTAGAGCATTAAGAATTCTGTCATATATATATATATACACATATATATATATGACTATAACATTCATTCTTTACCTTTTTTTTTCTAAAATAAAAAAATAATATAATATTTATTTTAATTTAATTATTTAAATAATTTTACACATTTATTAAAAAAAAAAATAAAAATAAAAATGGCAAAAAAATTAACCTCCTCTTTTACAATTTTCATTTTTGCGATTTCCTTGCTTGGAGTTTCTTGTAACCCAATTGCTTTACCAATCGCATTTTCTCGCATTATTTCGCCTGATTCAGGTCCATTTGAAGCAAAACGTTCATTCCTAAATGGTGGCGGTGGCTGGAAACCTGTGATTCTTATGGATGGAGAAAATGAAAATACTGCAACAAATCAAGCTTCCGATATCAACTCGCTCGATGTTCAAGCTTTACAAACTGCTGAATACGCAAACACTTTTGACAACGAAGGCCTTACAACTTTCTTATATAATAAACGCTCATTCCTAAAGGGTGATTATTGGAAACCCGTGATTCTTATGGATGATGCAAATGAAAAAACATCATCGAATCAAGCCTACAATACCAACTCGCTCGATGTTCAAGCTTTACAAGCCGCCGAATACGCAAACACTTATGACAACGAAGCTGCAAAAAATTTCTTATATAATAAACGTTCATTCCTAAAGGATGATTATTGGAAACCCGTGATTCTTATGAATGGTGCAAATGAAAAAACATCATCGAATCAAGCCTACAATACCAACTCGCTCGACGTTCAAGCTTTACAGGCCGCCGAATACGCAAACACTTATGACAACGAAGCTGCAAAAAATTTCTTATATAATAAACGTTCATTCCTAAAGGGTGATGATTGGAAACCCGTTATTTTTATGAACGGTATGTCTGAAACAACTGCCGCTAACCAAGCTGCTAATGTTAATACATTGGATATTCAAGCATTGCAAGCTGCCGAATTCGCCAATACATATAATAATGATTATGCCAATACATTGTGGGTCGATTAATACACATGTACATATTTATATATTTTATTTTTATAAAAATTAAAATAGATATTTTTCTTTTTTATGTATAAAAATAAATTTTTTTAAAAAAAACTTTGACATTCAATATTAAATCCAGCCAACTATAATTCTAGAATTGAATGATGGAATGATTTTTCTTTGAATTCTTTATCTTGTTCTTTTTTATAATCTAACCTTATGTTATTATTATTTAAAAAACAACAATTAATATAATAAATGAAACGTGTCATGCAATTTTATTATTTATTTATTCAGAGTTTTGAGTCCTGGGTTGCTGTCTTGTTGGTCTCAACAATAACCTTACCCCATTTAAAAAACAAATTCAATTGATCAAATAAAAATTAAAGAGACAGAGAATTTATGAAAATGATTAATTTATACATAACATACCAAACAAAATCTGAACCATTTTATTTTACAGCTTTCATTTGATGCCAGTATTCATGATGACTATCACAATAATAGTGGGCAGAATCAAACCGCCACCTTGTACTTGTAAAATACCTAGGGTGGATTATATGGACAAGAACCCCCATTTAAAAAATATCAAATTCAATTGGTCAAATCCTAACATCAGAGCCCAAATGCAATTATAGGGTCACCAACCCCACTCCGAATTAGGACCTCTTGTCGAAACGAGTTGCAGATTCTCATTGCTTTGACGGATCTGGATGTTTACATGACACTATAATTCATCTGCGGAGTTGCGACTTGGTCACAGAACTATCCTTACCCTAGAGGTAGGACCGTTGCAGGCAACTTTTCGGCTAACATGCCAGCAGTCTTCTCTGGTCTGGGTGCTGTAAAGACTAGTGAAAGTGTCATTGTCAATTGATGCAGTCTTGATGCATTCCATGGCATCTTTCTCCCTCCCTGGAATTCAGTTGCATCATTGTATCATCAGGCGCGAGTCAGATTCAGCCTTATGTACATGAGGAATAATGTGAGAATGACTGTAACATTCAAGGTAGTGTGCGTGCTTTAACATCTGCTAATTTCTGATAATCGAACATTGCATATTCGAATGTTTCTTTTTCAATAGTCAATGCTGTCTTGGTAATTATTTATTATTATTTAATATTAATATTATTATTGATTACGAAAAGCAAAACACCAATTATCTTGATGAGAATCTTATAATTACCCAACAGGATCTCTCCGCGTTTTGATTTCAATGATGACATATCAATGCAAATTAAAAAAAAAGTGCCTCTGGTTAGTCATTTTTTTTAAAAAAAAAATCAATTCGCGTCAAAAAAAAAAAGTTGTACAACACCAAATGCCAATAATAATTATTTTTAAATTAAAAAAGAAAAAAATAAAAAGTCTTCAATCTCAGATGATAAAAAAAGTAAAAGAAATAAAGAAGATACCTTTGGCGCTGTCAAAGGGTTGTGTTTATCATAAGAATGGTGGTGGCTATCGCCACTCGTCGTCACTCGCTTAAAACATCAAAAGAACAAAAGATTGGTTTGGTGATTTGTCACCCAGAAAAAGGAAAGCTAAATCTCAGGAGTGTGTATATATATATTTATATTTGTTTTTTGATGATATTTGAATTAGATATGGAGAAATATTTTATTTAGATTTATGATAGATTTATTTCAAATAATATGAATGATCAACAATTCCTGCACAAAAATATCAAGACTGGAAAGGTTGAATAGTTCTGAACAAAAATATCAAAAGGAATTGGCATGTGCATGTGGATTGGCAATTGAGAAGTGTATATTGGAGTTTAAGGTTGAACAACACCTAACGTTGCTTGCCAAAACCTCTTAGTGACTGTTGAAACTCTGTTGAAACTCTAATGAACAATTAGTATATACCTTGTCAAAACTCTGACGATTGACAAAACCTCCAAATGTGAAACTCTGCCGAAACTCTAATTAACAATTAATATGTAACCTGTTAAAACTCTGTTGATTGATCTCTGGAGGAGTTTCGCCCACAACCTTAACAACACCAACATCATCATCAAACTAATGATCAATATCAAAAAATTGATCTATTAAATCAAATTTACAATTGTCAATCAAAATCATCACATATAATATCAACAAGCCTTGAATTGACACTTGATTCCTCAGGAATGTTTGATGACTATTATTTAAATTTATTGGGTTGGAGTAATAAAAATATGGTGGAAATTGGATTAGATAAAAGTGTTCATTTGTGGAATGCAAGAACTGAGGAAGTGAAGACACTTGCTTTTACTAGAAGTGGTATTAGTACTATTTCTAGTCTTTTCTGGTCTGAAGATGGTGATTATTTTGCTGTGGGATTGAATGGTGATATTCAAATATGGAATATTTCGAGTGCTCAAAATATTAGATCAATGAATGGTCATACTACTTGTGTAGGTGTATGTCAATTATGATATCAAATGTATTGCATAATAAACATAACCATCATGAATATTTGATGGATGGAGACATTCACATACAAGGAAATGATTAAATAGCCAATTCATATTTAAGACATATAATTAATTATATTTAAATATACAATAAAAAAATTGCATGGAATCTAATAATATTCTTAATATTTTTATCATATAGTCTAAAAGCCTATTAGTAAATATTGAAAGTGCCAATATTTACCAGATATTTCTATTTTTAGTTAATTATAATTTGAATAGAAACCCTACTTAATACCATCTGAGAAGTTTTCATCAATTGAAATTTATTTACAAAGAAAAAAGAAATAAGAACAACCAATTTTAGTGAATTCATAGAAAGTATGATATTTTTCCAGTAAATTATTTGATTGATCCAAGTTATCTTTTATTTATATCCAACATTAAGTTAAAAAATTACAAGCCTAGTGGAAATATACCTATATTAATATATAATAAAAACTATAATCAAAAGTTCCCAAAACACATAGATTAGAATATTGATTCAAAGTATTTTTTGATTTATTTATTAATAAATGAATTGGTTGATGATTTGATTGTTGAAAAAAGGATCTAGAATTATAATAATTGATGAATATTAATATGCTATATATATTAAATTAAAAGATCTCAAACACATTGTTATCAATTGAATCAAGATACATGGATCTAATTGTGACTTTAATAAGCGTCTGATTCTTTGTCACTAGGAATAGCAAGTTGTAAGTGCTTGGTGTAATATGTATGTTTCACTTTCACTTTAAATGTTGTGAAATTCACAACCATACGTGAAAATTAAAATTAGCCAATCAAAAGGAAATTCGCACCCAAACATCTTCCATATTTGATCAATTTTCACATACAACAGATACATTTCTTGCTGATTCAAGCACTCCAGCAACAAGATGTTCTATGATTGCAGTCGTATATACACAGTTTTTGTTCCCACCTTATTTAAAGTTTTCTTTTAAAATGGCACCAACATGGAACTGAAATATATGTATATTATACTGACTGTAGTTAGTATCATTACTCAAAAATAATAGATTAAGATCAACAACGAATTTAAATATTTCCAAATTATAAAATAAATCTCAATAATTAATTTTACCACTAATCCTAATTTTTCGCTTTATAATTTTTTTTACATGGGGAAGTAATCTAACCCATCCATCACTTATGGTGTATGGTGATGGTGGTGTATCATTCTGTGATATTTGTTATAATGACTAAAATCGAATTCACAATATGTTATTTATTAGATATGCTTCTTTATTCAATGGAAATCTAATTTACTTACATTATTTACTACGGTATCAAAAAATCACCAATATGATTTAATTTTTTAAAGTCTTTTTCAACTATTTCTTTCACCCAAGTCATGAAAGCAGTCCAATTTAATTTCTTGGCCAGCTTGTAAAAAAACAAATTTAACAAAATGGATGCATATTTGTAAAAATTAGTTGATCACAAAATAAAAGTCTTAAATCTATCAAACTTATTTCATTTCCGAATATTGAAACAGTAGATTTCTATCAGACTTGTCTGATCTTATTAAAGTCAATGGAAAGAATTTGAAATTCTTACATGTTAATAATGATTATTTAGGAGAATTATTTCGCTCAATCAATTAGTCAATATTGTCAAAATCTCGAAAAGTTATCCATCTTTTACAATAACGAGTTAGATAAATGATTATTTAGAAATATTCAAAAGCTGCGATAAGTTACAATATATTAAATTAAAAGTTGGGAATATATTTGACAACTTTAAATCAAGATATATATTTTAATCAAGATGTTGACGGATCATTTAAACGTTTTAATCAATCGGGGAGGGTGACTTATTGATTTATTAAAATAATAAAAACATGATGTATATAGTAAAATTCATTAATCACATGATCAGAAATAATTCAAATTTTCCTGTTTCACACAGTTTCGACAAATAGCAAATTGCTAGGTTTTCATAAAAAATTAAAAAATCGAAATGGAATTTTTGAGTAGGGGTTATAAGGGCTTATTAGGTGAAAAAGGCCAACCACAGTCAGTAGATGACACAATTGTAAAACTTGTCGATAGAGCAAATAACTCAACTTTGTTAGAAGATCGAAGGGCTGCTATTTTGGGTTTGAAGGGTCTTTCAAGAGAATATAGAAAAGTAGGAATTATCATTTCTATACTTTTATACAATAATCCAATAAATTGCTGTTAAATATTAAGATGTGCAAATTTAAATATATTTATGTAGGAAGTTGGCGAAAAAAGTCTTTATGCTTTATTGAAAATTTTAAATGAAGATAGAGCTGATATAGATACATCAAAAGCAATTCTTGAGATACTTAAAATATTATGTACTCCTGATGATCAAGAAGTAATTATAAATATAATTATGATCATTCATTACACTTTTATAATTGGGACCTTTTTTTTTAGAAACAACATATCTTTTTTTTTCTGCAGGATATGTCAGATATTAGTGTGAGGTTCATTGATGAGATTATCAAGGTGAGTGAATGAACATGAATCTAAAACAATTATTCTGTTATTATTTTTATAATTAATTGATTAATTGACAATTATTTTTCTTATATAATTTTTTCTTTTTTTAGGATTCATCTAATATTATGTTATTCTTGGAAATTTTACAAGAATATGATTTCTACGTTAGGTTTAACAATGTTCAATTATTAAGAACTTTGCTAGCAATTAGATCTGATAATCTACAAGATTATATATTAGGCGCACCAATGGGGATTTCACGTTTAATGGATTTATTGGATGATAAAAGAGAGATTATTAGAAATGGTATATATAGAATCTTTTTTAAATAAAATAAATTAAATTAAATGGCTAATTAATGGTCTTTTGGTTTAAAAGAGGGATTACTTTTGTTGACATCACTCACTGAAAATAATGCTGAAATTCAAAAAATTGTTGCATTTGAAAATGCATTTGAAAGGCTTATAGAGATTATTGTGGAAGAGGATGGATTAAATGGCGGAATAATAGTTCAAGACTGTATGCAATTGATCATAAACTTATTAAGATACAATGTGTCAAATCAGGTATATATACTATTCAATAATTATGTTCGTACTTAAATTGGTCACGAATCGCAGCTAAATCATCATTATCATTAGAACTTTTTTAGAGAGACAAGTTGTATACAACGAATTACTTCGTTTTTGAATTTTGACAATCAGTATCACAATAGTTCAAAACCAACTGAAATTGATTATCTGATTCAAGACTGGAATGAGCAAAAAATTATAAATACCATTGTATTACTGGAATTAATGAGAATGTTGGTAGTGCCAAATAATATGAATACTTTAACTAATCAGGTAATAATTACTGAATATAATTAATTATTCAAAATTTATTTTAATAAAATAACTAAATTAAATAATACCTAATATTAATATTACATAGAAAGTTATGATACAATGTGGTGTATTTAAACCAGTGATTGAATTAGCATTATCATCGAATGCTCCGTCTGCAGTTAAAACTCATGTAAGTAATTTACTCAAGAAAAATTTGATTTTCAGTTTAATTATTATTATTATTATTATATGACGGAAAAAAAGTAATCATAATCACAAATAATAATAATAATATATAAATAAATAATAAACAAACAAACAAAATAGAGAGAATATATACCATTTTTTAAAAAATTATATAAACCTAAAAGAAAAAAAATTATAATAAAATTCAATAGTCTCTTTATACTTTAGCAGATCTTGTGCACGGAAATCAAATAAGTCAAGAATTATTATCAAAATCTGTTATCATTACAAAAATACCAGCTTTACCTTCCCTTTCGACATCATCTTTATCAACATTGTCGTCTTCAACCATCACCACTCAGAACACTGCTACTGGAAACAGTAATTCATTTGATCATCAATCTTATTCTTATGGCGACGATGGCAGTAGATCCTCATTCAACGATTCTTTACCCAATCTTCCACCTCGTCCTGCTGTTTTGGCTCTAATTTCTGTGGCTGTTGGTGCTGAATATGTTGAAAGTTATCAAACTCGTGCTGCTGCTACTTATGCTTTCGAGGTAATATTTTTTAATAAATAATAATTCTACCATTTAAATAATATGTTAGTATATTAATTTCAAAAATATGATAAATAAATTATCTAAATGGTCTATTATCCAACTAATTAATTAGGCATATACTTATAACAATATTAGTGCTCAATTGGTACTGGCATCAACTTTAACTCCGCCGCCTGATGACAATCCTAATTCAGAAATAATTTCAGGTTAATTTTTTATTTTATGCTTATATAAAAAAATAAAAATAAAAAAATAAAGATTCTTAATAATGATTTTTTTTTTACCTTGTCTATTATTCAAAGTAAAACCACAATCTGCTGGTTCACTTCTACTTTCAGCTCTTTTAGAATGGGAGGATTCTGAGGCAGATCCGTATGTTGTTTGGTTTGCATCAGTTATCCTATCACATATTCTTAAAGATAACGAACGAGCTAAAGAGATTGCTCGTAAGTTAATCGTTGAAGATAACCAGGACGTTAATAATGATGTTGGTAATGGTAATGGAACAGTATTTAATAGTGGACTGGTTGATGGTAATGTTAGTGATAACACTAATGGTAACAATTATAACAGTGGAAATGGTAACAATGGGGTTATTAATAATGACGGCTATGGAGATGGTGGTAGCAATGAGAAACATGTAACACTATTAAATTCCATTGCAAAAAATTTAATGATGGCAACTAGACAAAACGCAGATGTAAGAGTGTTGATCGGATATCTTTGTTTATTGTGTGTTTGGTTGTGGGATAGTCCACAATGTGTAAAACAATTCTTATCGGACTCTGCCCATCTACAAACTGTATCTTTTCTATTAAGACATTTGTATTCTATATATAATACATATTTTTAGAAATATATTTAGAAATCCTTAATTATATCATAATATCTATACTTTATGATAGCTTATAACACCTATAACACAATCTTCTAGTGTTGATGCCAGAGTACAAGGTTTATGCGCATTTTTGTTAGGAATATGTTATCACTTTAATCATATTTCCGATTCTCTAGTTTCAAGGTAACAAACAAATATAAAAGCAACATCCTATTGATATAAAAATTTATTTTAATATTAAATATATATTTATATGTGTGCGCAAATTATAGATCGACACTACAGCCAATATTACATAACCGTATTGGAGTTGATCAATTTATTAACCGTATTACAAGATTAAGAGAATCACCGCATTTTAAGCACGCTTCACAGTACTTGCAGGTACTACTTACTATCACCATCATTATCATTATAGAATTTTGATTTTTCGATATATTTATAAATTCATTAATTTCTCCATTCATTTTCATAATTTTATAGGTTTTTTTGGAAGAAGGTGCGAAAGGATTACCTAATTTGTATTTTGATTATACATTTGTTGAGTTTTTAAAAGATAATTATGGTAAATTATTTTATTATTACTATAATTATTATTATCATCAAATTTTTTTTATAATAATAACAATAAATATAATAATAATATAAATAAAGAATCGATTCAAAGATCTGTAAAATCTGATCCTAATGCACCTCAATATTCATCAAATAACAAAGGTTAGCTAACTAATTATTTAATAAATTTTATCATTGATATATTGATAAATAAGACTGGACAGTAATAATAATAATAATATCATTATTAATATTATTTAAGATTTACAAAATGATCTGGATTCAGCATCAATGTTTTCCAGTTTAAAAGAAGTAATTAAAGCTCAAGAACAAGAAATTACTCAATTAAAAAATTTAATAAAACAATTTGAAGAAAAACTGGAAATTCAGGTAAATACCTCGGTTTTCAAAAAAAATAAGAATAACGTGTTACCAATATGGTAATCAAAATTAATTTTTAATAGACAAAATCAAATGAGGAGGTTTCGTTGTTGAAAACACAAATTGATTTATTGAAAAGTGAAAAAGAAAAAGAAAAGGAAAAACATCAAAAACTTTCGAAAGAGCAAGATGATTTATTGGTATGTTTGGCTGATCAAGACGCTACTATAAAGAAATATAAAACTAGATTGATCAGTTTAGGAGAACAGGTTACTGATGATGAAGATGATGATGATGAGGTTGATGACGAGGATGACGAGGATGGTGAGGATGGCGAAGAAGAAGAAAAAGAGGATGTGGCGGTGGTGGGTGATGGTGAATTGGAGAAGAATTTTCCATAATCAGGGCCAATTAGAAAAGATCGAGAATAAAAAAGGAAACAAAACCCTACGCCTTCTACTGTCTACTAAACTTTCAATTCTTTTAATTTAGCTAATTTTCAAGGTGGTTGATGAGTAATATAATGTAACATTTTTATTTATTATCAAAAAAAATCAAAACAACAAAGTTTGATTTTAAAAATCAATTTCTTTATTTGGCACCATAGAGCAGATTTAAAAAATAGTCATGTCTAGTAATGGGCATAAAAATTATTTTGAAAAATGACCGAGTTATTAAGTACTTAATAACTTTATTGGTGACTTATTAAGTGTTAAAAACACAAACGTGCAGATCTCTTATTGGTAGCAAAAATTATTTGAATCAAATATTAATTTGGTAAACAAGTTAATAATTAATTTAGTTTAAGTGATGACAGTGCATAAAATTCAGTGTCCGCATACTGAATTCTATACACTGGGATTGATTGGCAAAATGGATCTTTTGGATTAATAACTCTCAACAGTTAATAAGTGGTTAATAACTTGGAGTTATTAGCAATTTTTCTGACATCTTCAAGCGTACAAGACTTTCCTTTTATAAATTACTCATGTGATGCCATTATAGAAATTTGTACCCAAGTCACTTGAGGATAAAACCCATGTGCTTGAAGATAAAACCCAAAGCACTTGAGGATATTCTCAAGCTGCACAAAAAATATTGATATCAAAAAAATGTAAATTTTTTTTGCTCGAGACTCAGCCTTAAACTTTTGTCCTTGTTGGCTGACCATAGCACCCTAGGATTGTCCATGGTGCTGGTCCATTGATGATTTATTGGTGTAACATTTTAACCATCTTTAGTATTTTATTAATGGCAATGGATGGACCATACCAAAGCTTATTAGTCTCAATGGACCATATGGATACAAAAAATTTTTAAAATTTTTGTAAATTTGTAAGAATGATTTTTACTGTAAGCGCAAATACCATTATAAAAACAAAGTTAACAACAAAATGGTTTTTTAACTATCATCATTATAAATCATTTAAAAAAAGATATTATTCTTCAAAAAAATCTTCATCCGAGCCTGTTACACTATCATTTAGCAAATATGATCCATTATCAAATAAATCAATAAATTTAATTCCACCACTTTTGATTCTTCATGGATTATTTGGATCAAAACAAAATTGGAAATCTTTAGCAAAAATGTTTGCTCAGAGTTTAAATACTAGTGTTTACGCCTTAGTAAATTAAACATTACTTACATGCATATACTTTGATTTGTATATGAATACATTCATCTAATAATAATAATATTGTTGTTCTTTATCTTTAAGGATTTAAGAAACCATGGAGATAGTCCACATTCATCGATTGTTAATTATGAAATAATGTCGGATGATGTAGCAAAATTTATCATCGATCATAAATTAAACCAAGCTATTATAATGGGACATTCTATGTATGAATGAATGCTATATATACTATAGTTTAAAAAAGTTAATTAATCTTCTTTTCTAAAAGTATATTTAACCTAATTATTATTAATAACATATGAAGGAATAATAATTATAATATCATAATTAATGTTTTTTTTAATTCAAATATTCACATATATATAGGGGAGGCAAAGTTGCAATGGCAATGGCACTTAGACAAGTTCCACAAGTTGAAAGGCTTATTGTTGTTGATGCTTCACCTACTAATGTTCGAATATCGGATGAATTTGCTTTTTATATCGATACTATGAAAAAAGTTGAAAACGTTGGTGTGATTAAACAAAGTAAAGCTGATGAAATCATGCAAGACTACATTTCCGTAATTATCAATTTAATTCTTTTTATCAAATAAAAAATGTTAAATTATTAAAATAATAATTAATAATAATAATTTCTTTAGAATCCATCTATTAGGAATTTCTTATTAACCAATTTGAAAAAAGATCCAGATACCGGATTATATAAATTTCGTATTCCTTTAGATATTTTGGATGATTCTTTGGTAACATTAGGAGATTTTCCATTTAATCATGCTCATCACACTTTTCATAAAAAATCATTATTCATTCGAGGAAAAAATTCCAATTATATACCATTAAAAGTAAATATTAAAGATTATATTTATCATTATTAATGTGATCTATATCTAATATTGTTTTTATTGTTATAATAAAGATTTATCCAACTATTGAAACTTTTTTTCCTAATTCAATAATTGCTGAAGTAGATGCTGGCCATTGGGGTAAAAATTAATAATTAGTTGATGAAAATTCACAAGTTTTAATTAATAATTTTTTAAAATAATATTTTTTTAATGATAATTTAGTTCATGCTGAGAAACCTTTGGAGTTTGCAAATATCGTAACAGATTTTCTCAAAAGTTGATTTTTTTTAAAAAAATTAATATTAATAGTATTAAAATATTAAAATAAATAATCCAAAATCAATAATTTAATAATTTAATAATCATAATTTAAGAGATCTATTTATTAAAATCCCTGACACATTGAGTACTACAAAATTTTAAATTAAATTTATCAAATGGAATTAATCCTGACAAAGATTTTCTGCACATTTTACAAATATTATTATTATTAATGTTAGTTGTAACTCCTCTATTTGATAATTTTAATAATCTTTCTTCAGCTGCTCTTGCCCTTTTCTCTCTTTCGATATTTAAACGTTCTTCAGGTGTTAATCCAATTAAATATACTTCAGACGATGACGATTCAGTAGTAGTAGCTTTAGTACCAACTTTATAACCTTTATCCGATTTCTTACTAGATATTATTGTTGATGAATCATTATCAAGGCTATCATGATTATTGTCACCACCGCCATCACCGCCACCACCATCACCGCCACCATCACTCTTTAAAGGCTTTTTCTTTTTCTTTTTTCCCTTCGTTTTTTTACGTTGTTCACCTTCCATTTCTTTTGTTAATGGACTCGGAACTCGTGCTAATTTCCAATCATATTTATCAGGTTCATCAGCCATAAATCTACGGAAAACATTCCTTGTCTCTTTGTCTTTTGCTATTTCATATGCTGTCATATTTTTGATTTTGGATGTTTGTGTCGGGTTTGCTCCTTGTTTCAATAAATACTCCACAATATCATAATGTCCCAACGATGATGCTAAATGAAGTAATGTAGGTGTTTTATTAGTATCAATAATGTTATTATTATTGATAGGAAATTGTTCTAGAAGAATATTATGATTAGATGTTTTTGATAGATGATTAATTAATTGATTTAGTTTTCCTTTCTTTATAATCTGAATTATTTTAATATTTTCATCTTCATCTTGTATTTCTTGCGTTTCTTCTTGTCTTTGAACTTCCACAAAGTCCTCTTTCCGTTCTTGTGATGATTTATCTTTTAATAAATCTTCCTCTTTATTTTTATCATCTTCATCACCTTCTTCTGTTGTTAATGACAGTTCAAATATTTTTACAGTAATCAATTCATTAAAACTTCTTTCCAATTCCTTGAATGTCTATATTATTTTTTTTTAAAAAAAATTTTTAAAGTCATATATATATATACACACACATAAATATATTCAGCAACATCTTATAAAAATATTGTACGAACCGGTCGTCTTGTAGAAAACGGAAACGTGGAAATACGTGGATCATCTTTTTTTAAAACCGCATTTTCATATCCATAAATTATTTTTTTATTTCTTCCGGGTGCATGCATAAATATCAATTCACTCTGATCAATCATCAATCTCCATTCCTCGATCAATTCTCTTATCTCTTTAGATAATGCCATTTCATTATATCTTCTTAAATCTGCTCCTGCTGATTTTGCTTTTCCTTTTGAATTATCATTGCTTGATTGACTTCCTCCTTGCTTTCTACGTGCTTTATTAATTAAATTGAATAATAAAATAATAATTTAATTTTAATAATTGAAATATATTTTTTTAAAAATATATATATATATATATTATTTACTTGTATAACGATGAAAGGTTTTATGAACTTTTATTGATTTTGAAAAATTTGTATTATGAATACTATTGATATCTAAAATTGATCCTGCAAAATGTCCGCCCATCAACATAATCATTGTCCAATATCTTGGTTCTTTATGTTGTGATTGTTGCTTTTGTGGTTTCTGTTTTTGTTGTTTTTGATTTTTTTTTTTTAATTGTAATTTTAACAAGTCATTTTTAATCAATTCAAGAGTTTTACCTCGATTCTGAAGAATATTTTTATAAATACCAAAGCAGATTGGTTTAGGCGATGAATTTGGACAACTAAACAAAATTAATGAATTATTCTTATTATTATTATCGGATTTCTTTAACCGAAGTTCTTCTTTTTCTTCTTCTTTTTCCATTCTTTTTAATTCATTGTCAACAAGAGTTATCGCACCATTGTCTTCATCTATTTCCTCTTCATCTTCCAATTCTGTATCAGATCCTGAAATACTTGACATACTGTCTAAAAAATACCAAAATCAAATTTCCATTACCGCATTGCATTTTTACTATTATAAAATAATCGATCTTCTAACTAACCATTCATAATTTCTTCAAAGTTCTGCTCACTTATTGGTTGATAATTTTTAAATTTACCAGCTTCTAAATATTTAACATGACGTTTAACATTATAACGATGCCAATCCAATTTGAAATGGGTTCGTTGTTGTTCACCGTCCTCAAAATCCGTAATGCCACATACTAAACATGAAAATGATTTTGTGGTAGCGGTGTTGATGGTGGTAATGCTGGTGTTGCTTAATTGCTCTTGAACTTCTTTATTAATATCGCAGTTATCATGGAAAATTTTTTCTGATTTTAGGTTAATTGAAGTATTTTTAAAAGTAATGTCTTGTAACATTTCTTCCGGTAAAGAAAAAACTTTTAATGGTTCTTTAAATTTATTCATGTTGTTAAATAGTTTAAAGATTTTTTTATTGTTTAAAAAACGTCTTTCTCTATTATTATTTTAATTTATAAATTATTGTGTAACTACGGACAATAAAGTAGTTGCGGTTTATAATAATAAATAATAATAAGTTTACAACTGAGAGCTTTTGCTTTTTACACGCACGCCGTGCTACACGAGATCAAAAATTCATTTATTTTAACATCAAAGTTGGGTTTGAATTGTGTCTTCTTCGTCGCAAAGAGCAAAAAAAAAATGACATTATTCGGGCCAAGACAATAGTCTATTTTATTAAATTCGAAACATATAAATAAGACAGCCGTACCAAGATTGTTTTCGTAACAGCAACGTAGAGACATTCCTCTCAGGTCATTTCGGCACATGGAACTCTACATTCTACATTCAGCCACGACGTCCCTGTCCCATCTACAAGTAATCAAGATAAAATTCAAGTTTACGAATGCGTACGTTACGTGAGCACATTCAAGCCACGAAATCATTTATCGTTATACAAAATAATCTAATTCATGATAAAAACACGCGATTCATTTATTATTATATATACAGCATGTTCGTTCGGAGCATCGATCACGTTATTATTTATTCACAAAGTAGCACCACAATTACAATTCACTGCAAGTTTAAGGTCTTGGCCCTCAGCAGCAAGATCTGAACTAACAGCAGTGGTAGCAGTACTGTTAGTCTCTCCTCCAAATGCAAATATTAGAATTTATACTGATAGTAAATGTACTATTGATCAATATGAACAATTAAC
>CAJVPN010000390.1:0-29379 GCA_910592215.1 Entrophospora candida
ATAATTTATGAGGAGGAAGTAAAAAAGGAATATTACTTGAAAGTATTTCTTTAAATGAAACCAATCAGAAGTTCAAGATGCTCAAAATCTTAATGATGAATCTAAATCATTACAGCAAGATTACTTTTAATGCAATGCTTAGAATACAAAAACACAATCACTCAAACATTAATAAACATTTGGATGAATTGATAGATATTTAGATAAGACAATAAAATATTAATGTAATCAAATGGTAGAATGCCGCAAAAATCACAGAATGTGTATTTAAAAACTAAAACGGAAATACTTTCCTTAATACCACGTAAAAAGATACGGAAACGCGCTCTTTGACAGAAGATTATTATTATGTAAGATTCCGTAGATTGTTTTTTTGGTAAAACGGAAATGTACTGTTTTTTCGTAAAGATTTTTATTATTAGTTAAAGGATTTTTTTTCTTTTGCTTTCTTTAATACATTGGCTGTGAATGCACAATACTGTTTTTGCAGTTATGTTCTTCAGGTCATAGTGTACATGAAAAAGTTTTGATTTTTAAATTTAATATTTAATATTTTTATCCTAGTACTCAATTAAATATTTGGTTCATTTTTATTATACAGACAATTCTTTTGTGAAATAGTTAACAAAAGATAGCTCAAATGGGATCTTCTCACTTAAAACAGCCATATCAGGGTTTCTTTTTTATTATCAAAGACCAATTTTAAGACATGCCGTTTCTCAGCGTTGCTAACAATACCAAACATGGTTTTTGGAGTATCATTGATTGGTCTGATGGAATTTATGGAAAAATTGTTCAATAAAAATTAAGTTAACATTAAACACAACAAGGAAATTAGCATACCTGTATTAAAGCTTCTAATTTTGTCCAATTCCTTTTTCCATATCACCTTTTTTTGATTCAACAAATAAAGGTAGCAAAATCTAATAGATTTCTACCACGAGTAACCTCAATGCTCCACTCGCATTTTATTTCAAATCTCCATTATACAAAGATGATGCAGCAGCCAAAAATGAAAATACGATATGTGAGCGATGAGCCACTGATCAATTTAATTCAGTCTTGACAACTGATAAACAAACTATACGATTTTTAATCTTTGATTTATTTATTAGGTTGCTGATAATTAATTGCACTATTACATTAGGCTTGATCATATAGAACTATCATCAAATAACCCGCTAATAAAGGAAATAGTGAAGGAAGGCCATACAAAGTATCATCACTGTGTAACAAACCTTTTGATCCTATAATAATTTGATCGATTTATTGGAACCTGTAGGTCATTTGGTCATAGGAATGCTCTATAGAAAAACAATTGTAGATTGTGTGAATTATGTAATTAAATCTTGCAATGGTTTTCATAATAACTTGTGCGGTGAATGTAGAAATAGCAAAAGATAACATGGTAGAAGTTACATGCAAATACAATCTTGATACAAATAAGCGCCTTCGAGTGAAATTCATTATGCTAATGATAATCTTCCTAGTCCATACGAGTCAATAATTTTTGAGATCTTTTGTAATATCTGATAGTTGTGGATTTCAGTTAAATGATTTTAACTAACAAATTCTTTGATATTTTGGAATTCGTTTTATTCATAGATAATCACATATTAATATGCACATATGTTACTAGGTTGACCAGTCGTCGATTATATGTTCCACCAAAGTATGTGCAAAATCTAGATTTCCTGTTTATTTTCATATTAAATGTGAAGGATTTTTTGTCAACTCCTAGATTTACCATATGACATATCCAAAAGAATTTGCAGTAAGTGAATTGATTGATTGGTTGTAACAATATTAAAAATAATGGTAAGTGGACTTGTCACTCTCCACTTTATTGCGCACGCTACTTGTTTATATTGCATTTTTTCCACTTCAGCAAAAATGCAAGAAGTCAAGGCTGCTTGATACACCAAAAAGAAGTTTATCTATTTTAACGATCCTCGCATCCTCAAATTCCGCATCCTCAAAGGTAAAAAGGTGTTCGAAAGAAGAAAAAGATGTCTGATTGTGATAACCTTATTTCTTAAGACTTCTTATAAAAAATTATTTAATATTGGTTTTATTGTGAATGGTAGACACATTGAATGTTTAATTCTAACCAACACACATGACGACAGATTAAATAATAAATTTTTATTATTATTTTCTTCTTCAATAAGATCCTCGCGTATTGATTTTGCCTAAATTAATCACGGTCTATAAAATCACTGCAAAAAAAAATCAGTGGTCAGATATATTTTAGGCATCATTATTTATTATGATTCAGTAATAATGAGACCGCAAGAATAAACATAGGAACGTCTAATTTACTTTTAGTCATAATTGTGTAGTTTGTTAATTATATCACAAGCATGAAGTTTATAGCATGTTAGAAGGGGAAGAACAGAACCGAAACAATACTTTAGAATCCTATACTTTCAATTATTATGTATGGAGAACATTGAATATAAGCAGGGCAAATAAAACAACAGGCAAGGGACTAGAGTTGTCTTTCTAATATTTCTAACACTAAACTTTTTGGTCATTGCCTAAACCTGAAATAAAATGTTCACTTTGTTAGATTTTGCTACAGCATGCCCCATATTATTTATTATTCAATTAGTTCAATTCCTACAATCCTTGAATCAGGATCAATGTAAAATGGTTCTTTGCTAACTCTTTACCACGCACAATGCTAATTTTTGCCAAGTACCTCGATGAAATCTTGAAAGAATGGAGAATCTTCGACAGGGTTGCTAATAATAGGTTCACTAGCAACCTGAAGATTTGCATTGGTCAAGACTTGAGAAGTTACAAATTGACCATCATAATTAATGTTTCCCTTACAAGTAACAGCCAGTGTACGATTTGACACAATTTCTCTAACGCCAATATTTTTTATGATAGCGATGGTTTTAGCATCCCAAAGAAAATAACCATTAAAGAATCCAGGATCACCGCCAAGCCATGTTGAACGAATGATGGACAAAAGTTCATACGTAAATTTCCCATAGAAACTTGTGAGCTTTGAGAGTTTGTCAAACAATGCAGTATTGAGCGGAACTTTATTTGTAAAGTCAAGCGGCACTAAAGTGATCTTCAGGTCGGAAGCGAGTAATTCTTGAGCAGCAATGCAGTCAAGAAAAACATTAAATTCAGCATGAGTGTTATTTGGCACGCTAAACACATTTCCAGTAACATATAAAGCGCCACCCATCCAGACAATTTCTTCGATTTTTGTGGTGTAAGTTGGAAAAGCACGTAGAAGCATAGCGATATTGGTGACCGGTCCAGTTGCTACAATTATGGGTTTCTTGCCGGTTTGTTTAATTGTGGAATCAATGAGGTCGGCAAAGTCCTGAGTGATATTAAATCCTTTGACAGCATCATACCATATCCTCCTCGACAGCCTGAGTTTCCGATTGAGACCATGTAACAAATCAGTATTACGTCTTCCAATTTCTGGGACTGACTTTTGGTAAGTGCATCCGGGACTACCAAAAGTATCTGGATTTCTGTCAGATTCGTAGAGAGCATAATCAGCACCAAGTATTACAGGAATGTTCCTTCCGGGGTAAATGTCATCAATGATATCAACAATATTCTGTGCTGAAGCTATCAACAGAAATTATTGTAGTTTATTTGTTTTAGTATGTTACCATTACACCTCACTCATTATACACTTATAGTTACAGTTCTGCATATTTATTAGTAAATACCTGCATGGGACCATCCACCTCCTTGGTAAGTGATGCCTCGTACATCAAGCTCCTTGGATTTGAGTGCATAAAGAATTGCAAAAAAGTCATCGGTGTCACCGTCTGTGTCTATAATTATAGGAATTGAGGGTTTTGACAATTTGAATTGGAATTGGTTACTACCAATTACTAAACTAACGAATATAGTAAGAACAGTAAAAGCAAAGAGTATAATATTGTTTTTCATTATTAATTTTTTTTTTTTAATAATTAAATAATTTTTATAAAAATGTAAAATGTTACATTGCTGATTGATTTAAATAATTTAAATAACAAAATTTGTACAACAGATTTGTTATTCAAAAATTTTAATATTGTGTAGATTTTATCCTTTGTACTATTAACATGATAACTTTATTTACATCAAAATTTTGGGTTGGCCGAAAAGCCGGTTTAAACCTGATTGACTTATACATATGTATTAATATGAATAAATAAAAAACAGGAAAGTTAGAATTTAGCTAGTTCTTTTATTTATATCTTCAAAATCAAATTTTTCAAGACAGTTGAGTTGACTAGCTGCGGGTATGTTAATCGATTATGGTGCAGATCATATAAAGACATTTACCAATATAATGAATATTAATAACAAAAAAAAGGTTGCCATCATTGTACGATTCATATTTTTTGACCTCTAATTGCTCGTTTAACAATTTTCTTAAATCTGATATTTTGTTTTTTATTAAAAATAAAAATGTATTAGTATGATTTAATTTAATTTACAAACATTTACCAAATTCGTGCAACAAATCTCCATAGCATGACCAGGGTGGAGGTCCCTGTTAGAATGATTTTTCCCATGAATATGTTGATCATTTCATTTATTAAGTAACTTTTTAAAAGTACTAGTACTTTCGAATCATAGTAATAGTGTCTCGCATGTAATAGTTTCCCAAATATTTAATATTTTCAGTTATATTATTTGTACATGAAAAACTTCCCAAGAATTTTTTATTCTCTTCCCAAAATTTCGACAATTACTACAAAAAAATTTCACATTGCTGAAAAAAAATTCTTTCCAATGGACAGATCAACAAGTACTCGATTTTACAATGCCACACCATTACAAACTTCCGAAGCCCAAAGTAATGATAATAATAACAATATAAATAGTGGTAATAATGACAATAGTCAGTTACATAACACACCCCAACAAGATCAGCTAATCACATTAAAAACTCACGAGGATGAGGATGATCCATGCTTTGATTGTATGAATCCATGTTCAACGCATCCTTCATATCCTTCATATCTTAGAATTAATTATGAATTGCCTCTGGAAGGCACGGTAAAGCCTCACTCCAAACATGTTTTAATTTCAACAGGTAAAACAGATTGGATGGCTAGAATAGAAGATGATTCCACAAGTTTAGCAGGTCAATTACATAAAATTATTAAATCCGGTGATAGTAAGAATAAAAAAGAAAAAAAAGCAAAGAAAAAGGAAGATAAAAGAAAAAATTTTGATTCAGATAATAATGAAACACAACAAATTTTTAATGCTGATAATAATGTTGAAAAATCACCTCGTATGCTTATTACAAATAGTAGCCGAGAAAATACTGATAAAGATTCAAAAGGAAATGATGTTCTATTATTTCCTGATAATATTTTAATTCGTAATGTAGACCCAATGAATGCACTGGAATTTTCTAAAAGGTTTTTGTTACCATCATTATCATCGAATCAAGATCAAAATACCTCTTCAATCACTTTTCAAGTAGATCCAAACCCATACAAAGCTGTAATAGTAATATGTTCACATAGACGTCGTGATAAAAGGTGTGGCGTAGTTGCTCCAATATTAAAAGATGAATTTGATAAAATATTAAAAGATAAAAAGTTGGATGTAGAAAACAAGAAAACCGAAGGCGTGGCTGTGTTTTTAAGTAGTCATATAGGAGGTAATAGGACAATTCTGACTTATTTTTATTCATTATTTATATAGTATTTTCCCATTAAAACTTTTTTTAAAACATTTTTTAGGACACAAATTTGCTGGCAATGTTATAGTTTTTCGAGATGGTCAAGGTATATGGTACGGACGTGTGATTCCATGCCATGCCAAAAGTATTATAGAATATACTGTTATTGAAGGAAAAGTGATAAAAGATTTGTACCGTGGATCAATAAATGGAAGTTTTGCGCCAGGAAAAGGTGGAAGATTGGATTGGTAATATAGTATCTATTATAATAATGATAATTATAGTACTAGTAGCAGTTATTTATATAAATAATAGACATGTATTAAATAATTTTGTACACATTTTGCTAATTTGGTGGACATTATTGTGTTTTTATTCCTTTTTCCTTTGACATAGAATCTACTTTACAAAATAATTATTGTACTATCTATCATTTTTATTTTGAATTTTGTATATACATGCTTAATATGTTCCCCATAATAATCTTTTAACATGATCTTTCTTTTTAGCTGCAGTAGAAATTATACCGAGTAATTTTAATTCTTTAAAGGCTTTAATGAATCTTAATCTAATATAAAAAAAAAAATAACAATAATTTTCAATTAGTTCAACCATATATTCAATAATCAAACAAACAAACAAACAATTTATTTATTTGTTACTTTATTTCATCATCATCAATGCTTTCATTCCCTTTCTTTATTAAAGATCCAAAAGATTCTAACCAATCATGGATATTAATTGAAATTCCACACTGTAAATATAATTTGTATAGTATACAAATGTCATTTTGTGTAGTTAAAATTTGTTCTCTTGGATCTAATTTAACTTTATCATCAACAACATCACAAGCATTATTGTTATTGTTGGCCACGAAGCTGTTATTATTGTGGATAGCATTAGAAGAATCAACAGGACAACAATTACAATCAAGGTAACATGTAGGTAATCCAAGTGCCGCAGTAATTATTTGACGTGGTGTTTGATTAAATGCCTTTTATATATTTATAAATAATTAAATAACATGTATATGGAATTTAATTGAAATATTAAATAATCAACATAAATATATCGTAACCTACAGATTTTAGAATACCATCACCTTTATGATAATAAATTTCGTGAAGTGGATTGATTGTATAATGTTGAAGATTTTCTCTACAAATAATAATTTTATATTAATAATATAAAATGGTAATTGATGAATGAATGAAGATAATTACTCGAAAAATCTTTCTAAAAAATTAGTCATATCGTTAATAAGATCTGTGCGTTGAGTAATTGGATTATATTTAGAGTTTGATATTTCTTTTCTGATTGGTCTTGTTCTTCTCTTTTCGATACTCTTTAATTTTTGGGAATAGTTTTTCAATTTTTTAATTTCATTTGGCATTAAATTTTTTTGTGTAAGGTTAGTGATTAATGATGTAAGGAATGATTCAATTGATGCTGGTCCCAGTTTTCTTTTAAAAAAAACGCAACAAACAGTTATATTAATTATAGCAGTGACAGTTCAAATAATTATAGAATAGCAATGATAATATTAATAAAACCATACTTCATTTTATTCAACAATAAATTAGTATATTCATTTTTACCCAATCCAGGTTTCTCCAATGATATCATGTACAATTCAGTTTTTGATTTTTCTACATATATATCATCATCACCATCACCATCACCATCACCATCACCACCATCACCATCATCATCATCATTGGAAGCAATTTGTTGTTTTAATAGACAGAGAAACTCAAATGCTAACGAAAATTTCTGATGATAAAGTTTCATATCTTCTAATAATTTTAACGTAACGGTTTTCAAACAATTATCATTATTCATTATATCGTTTACATCTTGTATTTGATCAACTTTTGTTTCAATATAACTATTAGTAAATAAATAAAATTATTAGTGCGAAAATAATAATAGCTATTATTTATATTTAATGAAACTCACTTTTGAAATGATGGAAGCATCCTTATCATATTGAAATGATTGTTGGTTAACAAATCGAGTCGTGAAGAAATTTCATTTTGATCAAAGACAGTTGATAGAATATTTAAAGGATTTGTATAATAATAACACATTAATGTATACTATATATTGTCAATTATCAATTATAATAATAATGTTAAAAACTTATAATTCTTGAATGGTTTTACCAATGCTATAAACAGATTTTAATGTACCTTATAACTTGTAATAAATGACGAAATTGAATATCTTATTTCATAATTGGTTTTATATAAAGTTTGAAAAGTTTTATCACATAACTTGACACCTTCATGATTATGTATAAAGCACTATAAATAAATATAATTCCAAAATTAATATGTATAAATAAATAAGCAATAATAAAAATAAAAATAAAAAATTTTACATCAGAGATAAATTCATCGAAAATTGTTAATTGATCAGGCATCTCGAAATGTTCTAACTTTAATAATCTTTTGACGGAATAAGGAAGCTTGCGAAAATTTTCAGCACCTTGATTGACTATTGAAAGCGATATTAAAAAAACTATAGGTATTTGATCCTGATATTCACTATTAATTTATTATAAAAGACCGCAACAATATTATTTAATTATTGTCAAATCAAAATCAATAATTATAATAATAATAGTAATACCTGCAAGTATGTATAAATGATCCTAATATTTCTGATGGGATTCCTTCTAAATGTTGAATTATAATAATTAATTTGGGACAATCTTTGAAATCTAAAAAAAATTTTTAATTAATTATAAAATTATATATGTAATAATTCATCCACCAAAAAAAAATATTAATACTTACCAAAATTTTCTGGTTGATATATAGATTTATACCATAGCATCATGGTATTGAAATCATTCTTTATATATTAATAAGATTTTTTAGTTTTAATAATTATATCGATAGGAAAATCATAAAAACCAATTATTAAATCACTCACCACATTCTTAACAGAGAAAACCATTTCCTGTTAAGAAAGAAAATATTAATAATATTATTACCAATAAACAATTTAAAAATAGAAAAATAAAGGTGCGATATCAAACTTCATCTTTGCTCGGATTAGTCTCATCTGTATCTATATCCATATATGTTACATGATTAGTTTTTTCATGTTCCTCCTCTTCTTCGATAGTATGATCACTTTCATTATCATTACTATCATCATCATCATCATCATCATCATCAACATCATCCTCATCTTTATCATCTTCATCATCGTCATCATCGTTATCATACTCGTCTCCATCTAGAGTCTGACCTTTCAATTGTCTTTCACTTGCGTTGTCCAAAAAAGTATCAGAAACAAATCTCATCAATGTTTTTAGATTATTGCAACACTCAGGTTGAAGTAAAATAACATTGTTTAGCTTCTTTTTTTCTAACTTTCGAGTCAAATTCTTGAAGAATTTTTCATTTTGTTTGAAATCAATTCCTAAAAAATTTTTGTAAAATTTTAAAATTCAAGTAAATGCTAAATTACAGCAAAAATATTAATTAAATCTACCTGAGTAAATTAATCCAGTTGGAATACCCGAATATAACAATCTTTTATTACTATAAATTAATATTAAAGTCAATAATTTGATTTGTGCATAAAAATTGATAATTTTTTAATTTATTTGAAGAAAAATTTACATGCACAAATTGTTCACAAATTCAAATATATCATCTATGATGGGTTTAGTTAATTTAGTCAGAAGATTCTATTAAATATGTATTATCAAAAATGTCATTTTAAGATAAACTAACAAGATTCACTAGATTACACACAATGTGATGCAATAAAATAAGAATGTAATGCAATAAAAAACGCGTGCCTCTTCTATACTTTCTAGGTCTGATTTAACTCCAATAAAATCTTTATATCTTGTGTCTAAAAGCTTTTGTGATTCACCTTCTAATAATTTGTAAAATGGATTATGATTTTGAATAGACATGTTTGAAAATTAAAATGTTAAAATTCTTCGTGTCACGAATTTTTACGTGTATTTTGATCGTCAGGTCATGTGCGAGAGCTAGTACGCATTCATTATTGATGACGCAATTTACATAAAAATGGACTATTTCGTGGCCAAATGTTGCATTGGTCAAGTAGTCTAATAAATTACTTCGATAACGTATAATAGACCGCCTCCACTTTGCCTTTTTACGTTGCATTCGAATCTGTCAGGTCTGTTAGCTTGACTTTAGGTGGATACTTGTCTACTTATTATCAAAAATCCGGGTAGTCTTCTTCCATTTTTATTATTATTATAGGATTCATCACGTTATATATTTACGCGCCTGCCCCCACCAGGTGTTACATACCATCAAACGTCTTAGAAAAATTGATGGCGTAATATGCGATTTTTCTTATTATTATATACACACACACACACACACACCCCAGTTTGCTCCATCCGGTTTGATACCTTATGAGGTGAGACTTAGACTCGAGGCTCTGCCCCCTCATTCCAATCAGGAGTGTGAGGAAATGACCCACGTATGTATTTCCGAAGTTTACACACCCATCTTGACTATATGCTTAAAGTGGTGTAATCTTCCATTTTTCTTATATATTACGAAAGTTAGCCATCCCGACCACCTATCATCGAAATGGGTATTATTTTGCCTTTTTTCTTATATATATAAACTGCGCTTAAATACTTCAAGTACTTACTCAACGCATACCCACCGGGGTCGTATTTTTTCATGATTATTTTCTCAAGAAAAAATAATTTAAGGGTAGTGTTTGGTCACGTTATCTCCATCTTTATATTTATTATTTTGCATATATATAATCGAAATTTTTTGATGAAATATTTACAATTTAATGTTTTGTCTGTTTTGTCACTAAAATGTACATGTAATACTGTCTTCTTCACTACTTCCAAAAGACAATTATCAACGAAAATTTCCCTTATTCTCAATACTCCTATAAATTTTTTCAGAAAATGTATACATTTTCCGTACATTCCATATTAATATGGAATATTAATATCTACGGAATTATATATACTAATACATGAAAAGAGCGCTTTTCCATGCATAGTTGCCCTGAAAATGGCCTGAAAATACCAGTCACAGGACATTTCCCGCCGATCTATAGGAGGTTATATTCATATGCGTAAAATTTTGTTTGACGCGTCCAATTGCAAGTATAAACAGAAATAAATGTGCAAATATTACATTACATATTAATATGTAAACTCGATAAGTCGGCCAAAACTTTCGCCCCATTTTCTTAATATTTAAGTAATTTAATTCGATAAGTCGGTTTACTCAATAAGTCGGTCATATGAGCTCACCCCCACATGATCTATTTATCGAGTTTACATATGTATTACGAATATTTACAGATTTTTGATCATTTAGTATGTCTTTTATAGTAAAATCATTTATTTTAAAAGTAAATATAATAAATAAATAGATATTGAAATTTTTCTTTACCTATATACATAATAATGATTAGAATAATAAACAAGCAACATTGATTAAATTAAAAGGTGTTTTATCACTAACTTTATTCATTTAATTATTTATCATAGTGATGTCATTAAATATAAGTTAAAATAAAAGAGAAATTATATACATAAATAAATAATAAACATAACTATTGAATAATTGATAAAACGTTTATTAGTATATTTTGTTCATAGATCTTGTCCTTGATGCTTACTTCGATCAATCTTATACAAACTATTGAATAATTGATAAAACGTTTATTAGTATATTTTGTTCATATATCTTGTCCTTGATGCTTACTTCGATCAATCTTATACAAACTATTGAATAATTGATAAAACGTTTGTTAGTATATTTTGTTCGTAAGTCTCGTCCTTAATGTTTACTTAGATTACTCCTATACAAACCATTGAATAATTGATAAACATTCATTAGTATGTTTTGTTCATAAATCTTGTCCTTAACGTTTACTTCGATCATTCCTATACAAATTGAATCTTAATCTTTATTATCATCCTCAAAAAAGATGATTCGTTGTCGTCGTTTGCTATTTGTTGCTACTAATATTATTGTTTAATGTTGCTATAACAACTATTGATTGATGGATATTCATAATAATCATTAATGAAACTATAATCAGAAATAAAACAATCACTAATAAAATACCCTTTAGTTTTTGCTGAATCCCATCTACAAAAATTCTTCAAGACTATTAAATTTTTATAAAATAGTTGTTTTTCGTGAAACTCTCTAAAACTTATTAACCAATACCCCCATAAAGTAATGGCCATATGAAAGCTTACTATCAAGTCTTTTAAAGCGATATTGAGAAATAATCTGAGCTATGAAATGAAAAAGTAATACCGTTTTTGAATTCATGTAGAGAGGACCTTTTGATAGATATGAAAGAGTATTCATTAGAAAGCTTTAATGGAGTATTTTCATTTTACTCCAACAACAAAGTTCGAGTTTATTATAAAAGTAACAAAAATATCACATATCACACAACATAGTTGAATTCATTTGGAAGCTTTATCATTTACTTTATTAAATAATAAAAAATTTCAATAAATCATTTTGTAAATAGGATTTAAAAATAAAACTTTGTTCAATATAAATCATTTAGAAAAATTTTTTTATTCCACTAGAAATCCTCAAGGTATCAATTCAATATGCTTCCCTATAATTTTATCATGAAAATTAGTTGAATGAATCATATCAATGGAATACCAAGTACCTGGTTCTCATTATGCACCATCACTCTATCTTCCGAAGGAAAGCATGGGAAGGGCATAAGTCATGGCCAAATTCATCAATCTTAAATTGTAAACGAGTTCATTATATGAAGGTTTCCCAACTTTCAATAATTTGAAGAATAATCAATGAACTTTATGAATTTTTTGAATGTTTCATATTTAAATATTTATTAAGGAAAATTCTTTTATTTGCCTTACAACAACAATATTTATAATCAATCATTAATCATGCTTTTTTTATTTCCTGTTAACCCTACTCATAATTCTTATTAGTGAACTATCGTTCATGCCATATAATGAAAAACATGGAATTTGCAAATTTTAAAAATGCGAGGAAAATTTTAGGTTCTTACAAAGGTTAAGAGATATCTCCAAGCAGCTTAAAATTGCACAAACGCGGTCTAAACACCATTTCACATTGATACATTTTTAACGTCGCCTGAATTCTTGTCGATAAATATAATTCAAAAAAAAATATGCTGGGGAGTTGAGGTTTCATCTGATACACTTACAGAAATTGTAAAAATAGTAATTAGAAATTAATAAATCGGAAAAACATCCACCAATAAAATGAAACAACGAAGTAAATATTCTAACATTCTAAAATGCAACAGACATTTAATTCTCGGATTAAATTTAAACGAAGGAATTTAAATTACTTTTTCATAACTTGAAGATAATTCTACGTGGAAGGTCCAAACAATAGAACAAATTAGGACTTCAAAGAAATCGGAGAATTAGATGATAGATGTATAAATAACGTTGTAATTTTCTTAACTTCATGCACCATCCTAATCAATTATCATAATAATCATTTAATAAATCCTTATCCTCGTATTTGTACTTGTACTTGTACTTGTTTTTGTCTTTGAATATTATATTTTCGTAATGATAATAAATCTAACAATGAACTCGTGCATAATTATTTTTTCTTACTTTGTACTTGGCTCTATTTTTTTTATTTTTTATTTTTTTTTTTATTTCTTTTCTTTTCTTTTAATGAGGTAATATTTAATAAATTTGATTTAGTAGGTTTGAGAAACGTACCTGACTTGAGTAGAGAGTAACAGCTAAAAAGGGCACTCACCAAGGAACGTGATCAGGATATAGTGTGAAATCTAAAGAAGATATTGTTTAGTTATTGAATTGTTTGACGATAGTGAAAGATAGTAAAGCATAAATATACATTCGCGAAAATTGTTGTTACGATTTAGTATAATAAATCGGAAGAAATTGTATTAAGACTCTATGGGTATTGAAGTTATCTAGATGATCAAAGTAGTGACTATGATTTTTTTTTTCTTACGTATTATACTGTACATACAATTATGAAGTTTATTTGGATAAATAAATTTCTTTAGTGGAGTGAAGTTACTATTTGATTTCCTCGCTTCTAGTAAAAGTAAATGGGTATGGAAGTTATCTAAATGGCCAATGTTATCTTTTTTGTCGATTGAAAACGTGATTTTAGATATGCACTTGCTTTGATATTTTGTTATTTGTTTGGGTGTTTAATGTCATTGCATCAATACCTGGTCTTGGCCAACAACAAACTGGATCTGGAATTCATTTGGCTTAATTTTTTTAACAACAGCTACAATATTAATGATAATTGGTATATGCGATAAAATGTGTTGTCGTGGTATTATTAAAAAACTTGAAGAAGAAAATGAAAAAGATCTATAATGTAAATTAAAAAAATTATTATATTATTTATATTATTTATTAAAAATAAATAAATTTGTTTTTATAACGACTTGAATTTTTAATCAAAATTTTTATTATAAAAATTAAACTCTAATATATATATATATATATATTTATTTAACATGCTGTAGATAAGAAGATTAAACATTTGAAGAAAATAAATAAACATAATGATAAATAGATTATATAAAGTCCGTCATTATCATGTTTTTTTTTTCTTTTTATGAATTTTAAATCATGATGACTTTTTATAATTTAATCTACTTCTTCCATAGAAGTTTCAACCGAAGCTTCATCAATAGGATTAATTGTTTCTTCAACCTCCATAGCCTCTGTATCATCACCAAGATCAAGACCAAGTTTAATCATTTTGAATATTCTACCAGCAAATGATGATGGTTCATCCAAACTAAACCCTGATTGTAAAAGTGAAGTTTCAAACAACAGCCATGTAAGATCTTTAACTGTCTTGTCATTCTTGTCAGTTTCTACTTTTGCCTTGAGTGATTTAACAATTGGATGGTTTGGATTGATTTCCATAATTTTCTTTGATGCCATGTAAGATGACATGCTTGAATCACGAAGAGCTTGTGCTTTCATAATACGCTCAAAGTTAGCAGACCAACCATACTGTCCAGTCACAAGCACACAAGGTGATTCTGAAATACGATTTGACACAAGCACCTATTATTTTGTATAAAATAGTTTTTATTAATATTAAAAAAAATTTCCATGTTTATTAGTAAACAAATAATAAATAAATTATTATTACCTTTTCAACTTTGTCACCAAGTATATCTTTAATTAATTTACATAACTCCTCATATTGTTTAACTACTTCTTCATGTTTTTTCTTTTCATCTTCATCTTCATCAAGCTCTAATCCTTCTTTTGTGATGCAAATAAGTTTTTTATCATTATACTCTTTAAGTTGTGAGACAGTATATTCATCAATTGGGTCAGTCATAAGCAACACTTCATATCCCCTCTTCTTGAGAACTTCAACAAATGGTGAATTTTCTACAGCTTGGCGATTTTCACCAGTAATATAATATATTGATTTTTGTTTTTCAGGCATTCTTGTAACATAATCCTTTAATGATGTCATTTCTTCACTAGATTTTGTAGAGTAGTAACGAAGAAATTCTGCTAATTTAGCACGGTTTTGTGCATCCTCATGAACACCAAGTTTAAGGTTTTTAGCAAATGCTTCATAAAATTTGGCAAAGTTTTCCTTATCTTCAGCAATTTCACCAAACAATTCAATACACTTTTTAACAATATTTTTTTTAATGACCTTTAGAATTTTATTCTGTTGAAGTGTTTCACGAGAAATGTTAAGAGGCAAATCTTCAGAATCCACAATACCCTTTATAAAACTAAGATATTCTGGTATTAAGTCTTCACAGTCATCCATAATGAATACACGTCTAACATAAAGTTTAATATTGTTACGTTTCTTTTTGGTTTCAAACAAATCGAAAGGTGCACGTCTTGGTGCAAAAAGAATTGCACGGAATTCAAGCTGTCCTTCAACTGAGAAATGTTTAACAGCCAGATGGTCCTCCCAGTCATTGCTGAGTGATTTGTAGAAAGCAGCATATTCTTCATTGGTAATGTCTTCAGGATTGCGAGTCCAAATTGGTTTGGTTTTGTTAAGCTCTTCAGTTTCTTTAGTCACCTCTTTAATTTTCTTTTTCTTCTTTTCTTTTTCTTTTTCTTTATCTTCATCCTCTACTTCTTCAATCTTAGTCTCCTTCTTTTCTTCATCTTCTACCACTTCCATTTCCCCTTTATCTGTTGCATCTTCATCATCAACTTCTTTCTCAACTTCTTTTTCAACAATGAGTTGAATTGGATAACCAATAAATTCAGAATGCTTCTTTACAATTTCTTTTATTTTTTTTTCCTCAAGATATTCAAGTTGATCTTCTTTAAGGAAGAGTCTGATTTCAGAACCACGTTCAAGAGGTGGATTGACTGTATCAAGTGCAATGGTGAAGGAACCACCAGCAGCAGATTCCCAAATGTATTGTTCATCATCATTGTGCTTTGTGATTACTTGAACTCGGTCAGCAACCAAGTAAGCAGAGTAGAAACCCACACCAAATTGACCAATCATAGATATGTCAGCTCCAGATTGAAGAGCCTCCATAAATGTTTTGGTGCCAGATCTAGCGATTGTACCAAGATTATTTACAAGGTCAGCCTAAAATAATGACAATGGGGGTATTTGAAATTAATGAGAAAAAAATAAATAAATCATATTCATAAAACAACACACAATATAATTTGATTAATGTAGGATCAAAAAAATAAAAAAATATGTACCTTTGTCATACCAATACCAGTATCTCTAATAGTGAGCACTTTGTTTTCTTTATCAGGAATTATCCTTATATAAAGTTCGCTTCCACTTTCAAGTTTTGAAGGATCAGTGAGGGCTTCATATCGAATTTTATCCAAAGCATCAGATGAATTGGAAATCAATTCACGAAGGAAAATCCTATTTATTAGTTGGTAAAAATATAAATATCAAATAAATTAAAGTTTCTCCAACATATATATGTGCATGTATACATAACGTGTATATATATTTACTCACTCTTTATTTGAATAAAAGGTATTGATAATAATAGACATAAGCTGAGAAATTTCAGCTTGAAATGCAAATTGTTCAACTTCACCCATTTTTATTTTTATTTTTTTAAAAATTTATTAATGTGTTATTTATTTACAAAGTTGTAGAGAAAAAAATTTTTTTTTTTGAGATTTTTTCTTGTTGGACCATCATTTATATATTTTAGATTTTGATATGTAGGGTTTTGTGTTCTTTATGAAACAATCCCAAATTAAGTAAATCATCAACAATAAACGCAATACCTTTGGAAGATTCTAGCAAATTGTAGAGGAAATGATGTGACACGGTCAAACTATGATTATAATCCGACACCCAATGAAAAGTGACCGTAAATGCAATAATTTGAATAAAGCGAAATTTGTATTACGAATAGAAACCATACATTAATATTAATATTGAAAAAACTAATAAAACAAACAAATAGCTTTTATTGCAAAATAATTAATTTTGTTCTTTTGGTGTTAATGATTGAATCGATCACACAAGTAGTAGTCAATTTAAACAGCGTTGTTTTTAGAGAATTTATTCAAAATAATATTATTAAATGTATAAAATTTTAATGTTTTTTAATGTTGCAAATTTTTTTTTGATACATCAATCTCAATCCAAAATCAATCATTTATATTTCTTTATTTTCTTTTTTTGAAAATAATAAATTTATCCTTTGTTTATTTGTTTTAGCAGATTCAAATAGATCAAATGATGAATACACTACTACTACAGCAAAAACTTTGGGCGATGGCTCTTCATTGTTTGCTAAGATCTTCCCATTAATTGATCGAAGAAGTAATAGTTCTTAAAGTATAACGATTTTATCAAAAAAATAGTGATATATAATTACATGAACTTGTATTTTATTTTATTTTTTTTATTACAAACAAGAAAAGAACAAGTTGTAAATTAACAACACGATTACCGAGGAAAATAATAACATCAATCTAATATTATTAAAAAATATCGAAATTTTGCCTTCTTTGACTTCTTTTTCCTCACCAACATCATCTTTATGCACTATTATTAATAATAATAATAACCTTAACACCCGCACTAATACCACTGCAACTGATAATAATGATAGTGGAAATAGTAATATTGATTCAAATGGCAATGGTTTCAGTAACTTAACAATTATTGCACCAATATTATTTGAAGAAATAACAAGAACTATTTATTATTGCTTTCTCATCATTTATATTTATGTGCACGTAGTGATGTGCCATTCATAGTAAACTTGGTTTTTTCGCGCACAGTGCACACAGTGTGTGTAGGACTCACGCGTAGTGAGTGTAAGCATTATGGGGCAATGGAAAAAAATCTCGCTTATTATTATTGTGCCACAAACTATTCGCGAACCATTCGCAGCACATCACTATATGCACGTTTGCAATTCAATGGTCGGATCCAAGATGGAAAATTTTGAACCTTTAGTTGGTTTAAAATCGCCCAAGAGGTCACTAGCTGGATCCGTAGTAATTAATATAATATTCGCCAAATCTAATATGGCAAGATTAATCGTAATTAGAAGAATTATTTGGTTATTAATATTAACTTGTTTAGTCACGACGTTGCCTAATACAAAAAAAGGTTGTAGTCTGATTTCCTCCGAAAAGTTCTCTGAAAGTTATCATAACTGGGAAGGTTAAATCTTGTACTGATAATATATTTTCAGGCACATTGCAAATATAAATCTATTCTTTATTACTCGTATTTGCATGGATTAGTCGTCTTAACACCATTAATTGCAAGAAGGAATACACTACACAGTTGATATTAGCAGTATTTACTACACACGATTTATTTCGTCCTCGTAGATCTGGCTATCGAGAAACATTTATTGTAAAGTATATAATAAAATTCTATATCAAAATTGATATAGACCAAATAACGATTTTAATCTTAAACTAATTTGAAATCGTCAAATAGATAGACGGATTAGACATAAGATTTAGATATGAAGGTTTAGGTGAAGCAATAGATGACAGATGAAGGATGTCACGTGATGATGATGAAGGTGAGCCAAGCAATAATAATAATAAAATAAAGATATTTTAGACCATTTTTAGATTTTATCATCTTTAGTTTTTTTTTGTATAGATTGCAAAATTAATAATAAATTGGGGGTTTTTTCTGACAAACTTCTAATTAATTAGCATTAATACTATGTTTTATTATTATTAAGATTATAAAACTTTTAGGGTCGAAGGTCTTTTTTTTACATTTCATAAAATAAATTCATTCCTTGTAACTTTTATCAACAACAACGACCACGACAATACTTTGAAAGCATCAAAATCGACAAGAAAAAGGCTTTTTCACAGTTACTGATCAATAATTATTTTGTTGGCGCTATATATTACTATACATTTATTTCGCCAATCAATACTAACTATAAATTGATAGAATTTGTAAATGTGTATATATATATATATATATATATATATATATATATATATATATATATATTATATCTAAATCATAATCTGTGAAATTTATATAAAAAAAAAATTTAATAATTTTTTTATTCCCAAAGAAAAATCTCTATATATAACAATTAATAATTAAAAAATATTAAATAAATAAATTTTTTTTTGAAGTTATTAATAAACGTAACCATTATCTGACTCGATCAACAATCACAGCCGTAGGAATTTGGGTAAGGCTCGTACTGCGTGACAATTGGTATTTCCTAGTATCAGTTTCTTCACGCCATTTTTCTGGATTGGGTATATCAGCAGTAACCCATGGATGTTTCTTATTAAATAAATCCAATTCGTTAATTAGTAAATAATATATATTATATTAATATTTTTTTCTTTGACTAAAATATTTAACTACAAACCTTGACTTCATCTAGTGTAATTCTTTTCAAAGGATCTTTTTCCAACAAACTCTTTAGCAAATCTTTAAGATCGGCGGTGATCGAAATATTTTCAGGAAATTGCAATGGTTGATGTGGTATGACACGAAAAAACAATTCAAATTCTGTGTCAGCTATAAAAGGGCATTTTCCAAAAATAAAACAATATAGTGTCACGCCAAGTGCCCAGACATCGATGGCTTTGGTTATCGGAGGACGGCTTTTATCTAACAAATATTGGTGACAATGATGATGATAATGATGATCTTCATAATTTCATAATTTCAAATAGAAGTATATACGTATGTAAAGAAATTTACCAGTACAGCATAACTCTGGAGCAAAAAAAGCAGGACTTCCAGCAGTTTTTGCTAAATCTGTATCATCTTGTGTTGGTGAAGAATTATTATTATTATTATTGTTGTTGTTATTATTATTATTATTATTATCATTATTATTATGGTCTGGTATCATAGTTGCTAATCGTTGACTGAAGTGAGATACACCAAAATCAGAAATCTTCACTACATGATCAGCTGTAAGTAACAAATTTGCTGGTTTAATATCACGGTGTATTATGCCTTGAAGATGAACTTATGATTTCATAATAATAATTATGATAATATATATATATATATAATAGAGATAAAAGTGTAGAATATAATAATAGAAAAGATATTCAAAGAAGGGAGGAAATTAATTGAAAATGGAATGTTAAAAGATAATAATAGTATATATATCACACCTAGACAAGATCAGCTAGGGGTCACTCACGATATTCCAAACCCAACACTACATCTCTAAAAGTTTGTCTTGCCTCATTTATAGTCATAAGAGGGTTATCATTTTCATCTTTCCATTTTATTTCTCCGCCTTCCATATACTCAATTACTATCATCAATTGTATGATAAATAAACAATTAATTAATAGATTGTTCAATGAGATTAATTGATAGTGATTATTATAATTATTATAATTCATTTAAAACTAGCATACCCATATAAATCTTTTTACTCGTTGGGTCATCTATAACTTCTTTCAATCTAACGACATGAGGATGAATGCACTTTTTTAATATGGAAATTTCTCTTCTGATTTTTTGTTCATTGGTTAAATCGTTATTATGTTGACCTAAACGTCTTCGTGTAATTCTTTCAACAATTTTAATAGCCTTATAAAATATCATCAATTAATAAGAAGAGTCGTTTGTCATAAAAAGTAATTGATTTTATTAGCATAAAGAAAAAGAAAAAACTTACAACCAATTCTCCAGTTTCCAAGTCTTTTCCCAACTTTACCTTCCCATGCACACCTCTACCCAATTCTTTTATCAACATGTATTGATTTATCAATTTATTATCTGTCGTTTGCGTTTGCTCATATTTTATAGATATTGTATGTGTTTCTTTAACTTCAGTTATAGGTACTGAATTACAGATACTGCTACTATTATTACCATTACCATTACTACCATTATTATTACTATTATTATTACTACGTTGTTGAACTAGTTCAGTTGAATTATTATTGGTCGAGGAGGAATCAACATTTTCTTTATCCGAAAAAACACGAAAAAAACGTGAAGTAAAACGTAAACAGCGCATTTCCAATTTGAATAAAAATTCATATATATATATATTTTTTTTTTAGAAAATTTTTTTTTAAACTAACATTTATATAAAAATTTTTTGTAATTAATTAATTTTAATTAATATCAAATTTAAAGATGTTGAATTTGGTGGTCATACAAAGTATATTTGCTATTATAAAAAAGGAAAATATTTGTGTAATTTATCTAACCTATTTTTTATGTTACAGCACCACAAAATTTTTTTTCTGAAATGGGATAAAAAAATCAGAAAATTGCTGCAGTGGTTGCTAATTCTAGATCAGAAAAAAAACAACCCAAGAATTATAAAAATTTTCTCACGCCAGTTAATTAAAGCCAGATAGTTTAGTATGGTTTAGTATGGTTTGTAATGAACCAATCACAATGTGAATGACAGCAATGTTTGGATTTCTAGCCAACTCACCTTTTAAATTGGGCATTACTATACGAATATGTGCCGGACCGTCTTTTTTCCTAATATCAAATATGCCATGAATTGGTAATTGTATTTTGCCAGTCATTTTCGTAAGAAATCATGTGCATTTACGGTTAAGTCGAATATTACCAATTTAATACAGCAATAATATTTCAAAATTGCAAAAATAGGTTGCTTTACAATGTAAAGTCTCGTTGGTGTAGTTGGTTATCACGCCTGTCTAACACACAGGCGGTCGTCAGTTCGATTCTGACACGAGACAAAAAGGAGGACAAGGTGTTTTTACTTCCACATTCAAAATCCACAAAATTGAAATTATAGGAATTCATATTAATATATACATAAATACAAAACTAATAGATCAACAATATTCTATAACAAAAAACAATTTATTATATTAAATATTAGCTTTACATAAACAAAAATATTTTATCTATCTATAATTTACACAATGTATATATATATGATAATAAGATATCTCTATATACCGTATATATATATATATATATATATAAATAAATAAAATACTAATTTACAAGTGTTAAGCCGTCACAGGTTTCATTCTTAATGCCAATTGTTTGTTGTATAATGTCCTGAATTGTTCTAGAACCATAAATGTTACAACAGTATGAGGTCCTAGACGTACAAATGACGGTACCCAGCCTTTAAATAACGCAAAAGGTCCTTCTTCACGAATGATTACTCCTAAGATGCTAACAAGATTCTAAAAATATAGATATAGATGTTGTTTACTTGGTTTATCGATTAAAAATAAAGTTCATTAAAATATAAAAAAGTGATTAACCTTAGATTTTGATGCTGAATTCATCACACGCGTTTTAATAACATCTACTGGTGAACAAATAGTTGTAGCAACCAACCCCTAAATTAAAAATATGCAAGTGATTAATAATCTTACTATAATCGGTAATCACTCAATTAATCAATGGTTAATTTAATTGATAAACTTACGGCAAACAGACTACAACAGAAATGAGTGATGATGTTATCTTTAAAAATACGAGTTTTCAATAACATCTGTTTAAATTGATCGTAAGAAACCAATTGAGATGAATTCATCAATATGGCACGATTCGTATTTGGTCCAATACCTCTGGTAAGACCTGAAAATCCCTCCTCTTTTATAATACGTATCAAACCATCTAACGCATGTTTGTAATGACGCATTTCACTTGGTGGTAATTTAGCATCATTCTGCATACGAACCATCACAATATCTGCAGGATTACCAAAAGCTCCACCTATACATCCTGATATAGATGCACAAGTTATTTTCTTTATAAGGGAAAGAGGTTCTTTTTTTATTTTTTAAAAAAAAAAACTTGAATAAAATTATTATAGTAATTTTCAAATAGATCATTGATAATAGAAGACACTTACCACCTTCCTTTGATAAAAATAATTTCAATTTATCATAAGTACCAAATCTCATTGTAGAGTATGTTCCTTGTCTCAACAAACTTGCAGAGAGTCCACTATACAATCCCCTCCAACCTTCCGTTTTTACAATATGAACCATTGTTTTAAGTGATGATGCTTTGTTAGCACCTATGGTTGTTTGAAGACGTACTTTGGTAAGATCTAATGGATGGCTGACAGTACATGCTACACATGAAGCTGCACCTCCCAACCAAAATGGATAGATTATTTGTTTTGTTTTATTATCGTTTGGACTTGAAATTCTTGGTTTGGATGGTGCTGAACTAACCATTCTACATAATATTAAATTTATATAAAAAACTTTACATTTTATATAAAGTATTTTAAGGAAAACATATAATTACTTTATAGATGTATGGATCTCAAATGCAAAGAATAGTAAAAATGAATGCTATTACTATTACTATCATATATGCATATCGGAAAAAAAATAGATAAGGGAAAAATATAATTTCCATCAATTTCCCAAAAAGTAAATTTGCTATTACAATCGTACCATCTGAAAGTTGTTCATCAATTGGGATTTATTTAAGTTCTTGGCCGGTCAAGAGTTGTTCAACTTAACCAGCTAAGGGGTTTTCTACCGGCTTATATCAATAGTATTTATTATTATTATTATGTTATTTACACCTGAAATTTTGATATCGTGAAGACAATTTGCTGTACCGGCACTTACACTGTATCGAGTTTCACGTGTAATGTGTAATAATTAAATTTACAAGGATCCTTGTAAACAACAATGTATTAATAAAAAAGAACTGGTGATGTGAAAAGTCACTGTTACCGTTGATGTCTTTACAATAATATATATAGGGAATTAGTGTTTGAGTGTAATAAGGGTCGTTATCGTCACCCTAACGAAAGCGTTTTGCAACGAGTTTCCATCACTACTACGAATGTAACTATGCCAGCTCTGGGTCTTGTATACATACTGTCAACTTCCCAAATCCATGAAATTTTGATAACAAATAAAAACCCGGTCGTATTTATAGAATTTCTCTGACCAGGTTTTCTTGTTTGTCGACTTTCATACACTTAATATATACTAAATATTCAATGCATCGAGCAAACAATTAAATTAATTCGTAAATTCTATTAAAGCTTTTAGAATTGTTTTAAAACTCGCAGAAAATCCTGCAATGATAAATCTCAACCTTCATTTTGATATAAAAGCAAAATTCTATTCTTAATATGTAATAATATAATAAATTCTAGTAGAAAGCATACCTAAGTGACTGGGTTCTTATTTTATTTCCTTTGAAATTTTGGACGTCATTTATTATAATAATTCGGTGGATTTCGAAGGTTGAATTATTGAAAATGGATATAATCGATAAAGTTTTAAAAAAGTTAAATATTAAAAATTCTGCATTTTCCTGTAGTTTCTTTTGTTCATTTGTTCAAGTAAAGATTATATCTAGAATAAAATCTCTGTTCTGATCTTGAAAAAGTTGGTTCTTTTTTGGTTATCGGGCGGGATAAAGGATCCAGACAATTTTTTTAATACTTTCATAATATATATTCTTGTCGAGTCTCTTTTCAAACAGAAGTGGAGTTTATAGACGATCTTTTGAGATAAAACTTTTTTATAATAAAAATTGCCATTTTGCTAATTCTAATGTCTTCATATTTTTTTTAATTTTAAATTTTTTCTACAATATCTAAAGTAAGTTTCATATTCACTATATGTATGACGACCAAGATGACGAGTCACGATAACTACTATTCTAATTCTTTTTAACTAGAATGACGACTAGTTGCAATGATTGCAACAACCACCACCATTCTTTTTAAATAAACAATACTTGCTCTCATACGAATCTTTAGCTTCGGTTTGTTTTCTTCAAAATATTTATTATTACGCGTGGACTTATTCAGCCTATTTACCAAATCTTTCAATAAATTATTTACAAAGATCTTGTCATCGAGTCAAAATACGGGATGTTGTTGTCGATGATTAACTTTCTTGTTGCTTCTTTAAAATTGCACTTAATCTTCCTTTGATGCTTGCTGGTTGAAAATACACAATGTTTACCACCTCTATGATTATCACTAGACACAGAATGAAGAATTTCACTATTGATTCGTACAAGTTGATTAACTATCAATTAATCAATATGTATTGATGACGTTGTGTAAAATAAGTGAAGAAATTACTTTTCCTCTTCGTGCGCTTTAAATAAAGGAATTTTTATTGGTTAGTTTTTTAGAGAATAATAAAAATGTCCATCCAGACAGTTTAAAAAAAAAAAACTTTTGAAAGTGATCAATTTATTTTTTTATATCTTTTATGAAGATGGAACATTATAAAGTATATTATGACATTACGGCTATCATTCAGATGTCGTAATATTATGACATTCACAAATCAATTTGGGCTTGCATAATTTTAGGATTAGCAAATCTTTCCATTTTATACTTTTACGTATTAGTATGTATGTTGAGGTTTTGGCTAGTACTAGATAAAATGAATGAATTGCCGATTTTGTTTAGCATTGCATTAGATTATATTTGGTTACCAATTTCCAGTTATACAGTTGAAAGGGGGTTTTTCATTTACAACCAAATTTAACTAACCCTTACTTTTTTTTTATGTTTATTCACCTTTTTTATTTTATGCTTCAATGCATTTATTTATCATAAAAGATTGCCGCATAATTTCGCACATTTATAAAACGAGATCAAATGAAATCGCAAATTACCTTATTATGTCACAGGAAAAAATTATCATCCTTGAATCCATGTCATGTATCTAGGGTCACAACACCTGCATGCGGAATCATCTATTGTTATAGTAAGTACTTAAAATTAAAGCCCCAATGCTTTATGTACGTGCATTGGAAGCTTCCAGTCAAAATTTTTGTCGCCGGAAACAATGTCACGTAGACCCAAACTACGTATAATAATCAAAATAATAAGTCAAGAACAAAACCCAGAATGGTGGAGGAATATACATATTAATGTAGAAACAGTTAAAGTTACTTTGAGAAGAATCAGGATTTGATTATAAAATTTAGTGATAAATTTTACTAATTTATAAATGTTATTTGAATGTCGTTTGGATTTTCTAGACTTTCTACTACAACAAGTGATAGTATTAAGGAAAAATAAAAATAAAAATTTATTCTTAATGATCTAAAATTCTCAAATTTCCTGAAACTACTTTATTTTCTAATACGGCATTAGATGGAATATCAATACGTGCACCATGATTAGCAACGATAATTACAGTTCCTTTAAGTTCTACATTGGCTCCAAATGTAACATCGCCTGTTACTGTTAAATGATCAAGTTCAAGGATATATGGTGGTGATTGAAATCGCGCTAAAAAATTCGACACCTAGATAGAAAGAAAGAAAGATTGATTAATAATAATTTTTATATAGTAAAAAACAATCATTGTTGTTGTTATTACCTTTTTGAATCCATCACCTAATTTCACCAATGGAACAGTTTGGAACAAACGTTTCGGATTCATTACAAGTTCACCATGATTAAGGGAATATAGATCAGATGTTATTAAGAACAGATCAGAGGTAGATTTTACAGGCAAGAATCGATTTCTTGGCACATTAATCCCATGAGCATTTGCGAAATGTTTAATAGCTGCACCAACAGCTGTTTCCAATTGTATGACCTTTTCACCAGAATCCAAAGTTTTCTTGTTGGTAATAACCTCTAAATCCAATCCTTTTTCCTCAGTGATACGCTTGATTGCTTTCAAATTAATCCATAGATTATTTGTATTGAAAATTCTGAATTTCTTGATGGATTTAAATTCTTCCATGTGTTCGGCTGGTACTTGTGCTACCTCCAACAATCTAACTTTACCCTCATAATCTATCAGTGTACCACCTTTGATATCAGCTTTTGTTTTGTCCGTGACTTCCATTAAAAATTCGACTTCTGAATCTACGAGATATTGAAGAATTTTCAAATCTGCCACTGCTCCCAAATTGTCAACATTAGAAACAAAAATGTACTCTTTTCCTTCTGCGATCAATTGATCCAATATCCCTGAATTAACCATCGATTCATATAAATCTCCATGACCTGGTGGATACCTAATAAATTATCTCATAAGTAATTTATATAATATATTAACAATATAAATAAAAATTTTTGTTTTTTATATTAATACCATTCACTTATATCACTGTTAGGATATCTTGGAATAGGTAACAGCGATTCATTATTTATTCTAGGATATCTTGATTGATTAAATGTAAGTATACTAATTTTATGACTTCCATATTTTTGAATGATTCGTTTAGTTTCATCATCAGTGTTAAAAGAATTCATAAGTATGAATGGAACATTAACATTATATTTGCTATTAAGGTACTATTCGTAATGCATATACAATAATAATTATTATTAATTAATGATTATATCCTTATTATCATCATAATGATAGTCATGATTTTACAAACCTCAATTTGTCTAACACTTAAATCTAAAAACGTCATGTTATCTCTTACTTCGATAGCACTTTTAGGACCAACACAACCCATCGTTGTTCCAAGTCCACCATTGAGTTTAAGTACTGCCAATTTCTTGAGATATTCTGTATGTTCACATGTTGGTAAATCCTTATATGAAATAATTTGTTCTGGACTAGGTGACTTGACTTTATCCCAATCTCTTTTTTGAAATCAAAAAAAAAAACATTTTTTTAATATATGCATATAAACAAACAAACAAACAAATGTATGTATGTATGTATGTATGCATGCATGAATGTATATATATTACAGTTTTGTTCCTTTCAATTTTTCGCTCAAGTAACGAGTAAATAATAAATAAAAATTATCCATTTCATTACGAAAAGCCTACAAATCATCATTAATAATGAAGATAATAAAATTCAATTAATTCAATTATATACATGTATTGATTGATGTTGTTGATATATAAATAAATACATACTTTTTGAGGTTTCATATCTTGAATTAAATTAACCATTTTATTAAGTTCAATTTTCATGGCTTTAGCTGCAACACCCAAGCTTGCAGTTTGAAAATCCTACAATTTTTATTCAATGTATAGATACCATAATCAACATACCTATTATATATATTTAAATAGATAAATAAATAAATTTAAGATTAATTACTGTAGAAGATAATTTGTGAGGATGTCGGCCTTCATTTTCTCGAGAATTTGTAATAGTCATAATTATTTTGTTTAATATTAATAAAATAAAAAATTTTTAAAAAAAATTTTGATGAGAAAATTTTAAACAGAAGTGTATATCACATATTAATATGACATAATTATGCAGTCATACACAATAATAATTCTAGTAAAACTAGACCAAATGTAACAATCAATGAGTGTAATCCTAAAATGAAATTAAAAAGGTCATTTAATTTCCAAAATATGTATGGCCGAGTTTGAGGTTGGAATCGACTAAAATAGTCGACTAATTTTAAACTTTTTTTTGAACAACTAATTATAATAGTCGGCTACTAATACTACTAATACTAATATTAATGCTAATATTTTTATCATTCAAATGGAAAATTTCTATGCGGAAGAGTATCAATACCATCAATATGATGATGATGACAATGGTTGTGATAATTTTACATGTGAATTAATAAACACTTCCGATACAGATCCAATGCTTCATTGGTTTCAAGTTCCAATGATTTAAGCGATGGTTCCAGAAGACCTTTTAAAAAACGAATCGTAACACATGGTTTTGTGTGGAAGTATTTTGAAAAAGTGAAAGATTCAAATGGAAATGAATTCGTAATTTGCAAATTAAAAAAAAAAGAAAAAAAAATATTAAAAAAAAAATTTAGTTGGGTAATTAGTCGACTAAAATAATCGACTAATAGTTGAACGATATTACTATATTAATATTAAAAAATTTATTCATCATCCCTATTTACTATTTGAAAAAAAGACCGTTTCAGGACTGATAAATATATCAATCTAGTGGACCAGTTTAAACTTCAGCCCCTATTTGAAAAAATACTGTTTCAGGACTGTTTTCACACGATAAAAGACTGCAAGACTACCAATTGGTCTTTTTTGAGAAAATATTGGACTAGTCTAAGGACAGATCATCAGTCCACTAGTCTTTTAGGATTGTTTAACATCCCTATGTTAAGGTTGTGGGCGAAACTCCTCCAGAATCAATCGACAGAGTTTCATCAGGTTACACACACATTAATTGTTTATTAGAGTTTTGGCAGAGTTTCGCATTTGGGGGTTTTGTCAATTGTCAGAGTTTTGACAAGGTATATACTAATTGTTCATTAGAGTTTCAACAGTCACTA
>CAJVPN010000391.1:0-29271 GCA_910592215.1 Entrophospora candida
GCACGAAGATTATGAACTTTGCGAATTTCGGAAGGAGATGGTGACACGGCAAATAGAAAATTTCTTCTTTGTGTTAATTAATTAATGAGTAGCAAACAACTCTTGATAATCTCTATATGTAAATTATGATATATGTATAATCTAAATTTTACTATATTTACTCTAACTCATCGAATTCTTTACAATTTCGCAATAATATTATGAATGTTTGAACATTTGGTTTCATTAAAAAGATTTTAAAAGTAAATTCAACAAATTTATTCCCTCGAATTATCAACTTTTCAATTAGTTTAAACCTCTGATCATAATTGAATATGTTATCGAGTTTGAAATAACATTATATTGATACATTGCTTCATAATGGTTTTTAAAAAAAGAAGATTTGTAAATTTAATATAATTGGAATATTAGTAATGAAAATTTCTTACTTAATTTTGCATTCTTTTCTCATTATATATTTTTAATAGCACATTGCAAACAAATATTTTTGTTGGCTAGTGTCAATATCATGAATAAATTTGGTGTCTGCCAAATCTAATCTATCGTATTTGGCACATTCACGTAATAAATATGAAATAAATGAATAGTTTGAATAGATAGTGTTGTAAAATGACAATGCTTATCCCAAAGCCATTTGTTTAAAAGAAGGGCTTGATGTTATCCAATTAACTTGAGCAAATGCCTATTTATTTATTTAAACCATGAATAATAAATATTTATATATATGTATATATAATGATAACCTAATGATAACCTGTAACTTTAAATAAGGTAAAATACAAACAAACCTTACATTTACAATTTCGATGTTCTTTTTTTACAGTATCATCAAATTTTTTGATTTTAATTGATTTACAATATAAAAGTAAAAAATCAATATCATTAACCATTTTATTTTGATTTACTTGATTGAAAACAGCTGAAGAAGATTGTCGAGCTTATGAATAAAAAGTGAGACGACACAAACTTTTACGCAAAAGTTTTAAATGAAGTCATTGTTCGTGGATGATTATCAAAAGCGATGTTTTTGTAAAAGAAAAAAAAATTTTTTATCATCAATCGTGTATATAACATTTGTCAAAATCAGTGATTCGAAATTATGTTAGAAATTTATTTTATGGCAATTATTATATATGAATAGATAATGTGATCTTTGGTATTTTTAAATCCATGTTTATTAAATATTTAACGACCATATCTAAATAAATTAAAAATGAGCGATATTTGGTAAATAAGTATATGATTAATAATAATTAGTTAAAATAAAAGAAAATCTAAATACTTTTGAAATTCCCATTCTCTGTTATCTAATGGACAAACTTGTCGAGTTTTAAGCCAACGAGAAATACAATGAAAGTGAAAAGCATGATTACAAATTCCCCAAGCCCTGATTTATATATAATATAATTTTTTATATGAAAGATTTGATTTTTTTTTTCTTTTAAAAATTTAGTTTTAAAAAAAAAACTTACACTGTACATTCTTCACTGGTAGCTGAAGCTTGATTTGCTTGACATTCAATACCTTTCGATTATAATTATAATTAATTTATAATCATTATCAAGAAAAATTTCGCCCTCAAAAAAAAAAAAAAAAAACTTACATAAATCCATAATATGATTTCTACATATAGCACAGTTATCAACGACAATATCTTTTTTTTTTGTTTTTAATAAGAAAAAATTAAAACAAAAACTTTGAGATCGCCAAAGAAATATAAATAAACATCACTAATTACCCCAAGCCCATAAAGCTACTGCGTTCCACTGAAAAAGAAACAAATTAATTATATAAGTTTAATAATCAACAAAGTTCACTTTGTAGAATAAATCATTTTATTCATACAATACCTTTTTAACTTCAAACCGTTTTTTTCCATGATCTTTGGATTTTCCAGCAGATTTAGATGATGTAGGTTGATCATCAATGTCCATTGAATTATCTTCCATTTGTTGTTTTTTTAGTCGTTATTTAATTCTATTTTTTTGTTTCAAGTAGTAGTAGTAACAATAACAACAAGTGGTGATGGAAAAAGCTTTCAAGTTTTATGTATATATAAAATAAATAACATCTTATATTTATATTTTTCGTACTACAAGCAGCGTTACTCAAAAATGGTATATGGTGAACAAATTTGTACTAGTTTGCAATTTATTAATTTGTCACTATTATAGTTATTTTTAGAAATACAGCATTCGCTGTATTAATGAGCTTTCCTCAGTTAAAAACCTATGCCTATAGATGGGCAAATGTGTGTATAGTTAAGGACACTACCATTCGCCGTGTTGAGACTACTGTGGAGATGGGATTTAATTCTTTTCTTGCGGAATCCGAGTTACAGCAAAAGCATCACGACTTGGACAAGCGCTAATTATATATTGTGTTGAAAACAATGTACCAATTTTAAGGTTAGATTACGACCACGGTTGCGCAAGAAATTTTTTTACTTAGTTTGTCATCAATCAGGCCAAGAAAATTCCACCACTTATCAGTCATGTACGTGGCACTATATATGCTCCCTGTAGACCTAGAGACAGGCCTTGTAATGATAATAGGTACATTTGCATTCCTTTGATATGTTGTGCGTGAAGTTTAAATTAGCCAATCAGAATTTTGTACCCACCCAAAAATTTTTTTAATCAAATATCTATTTAAGGCCTTTGAGAAAAAAAACAGAGGGATGCTCAAGCAAGAGAACAAATAAGAAGGATTGGTTCTGGCTTCCGCTTACTTGACCTTCCACCTATCACCAGTTTCAAAAGCAGATATATTCCAATTCAAACAAATGCTCTTTTTGATTGGTTTTGTTCAATTGATTTTGTTGACTTAGGAAGGCATGGACTAGCAATGGCAGAATTTGGAAATGATACCTTAAATTGGTGGAGACTAGCATTTAATATTGATAATATGAGTATTCATTTTGATCTGCAATATTTTCTTCACTTGTAAAACCCTTTCTTTTTTTTTCAAAGGTGATTACACTACCTAATGATGATATTGGGGGGGGCAAATATTTAGCCTTAGCATTATGACGGATGCTGTGAGTGTGTGATCCTTGTGGCAAAGCTAAGAATCCAGCAGGGTAGTGTGAATGACTATGGTTTTGATCAAGATGGGAATTATCATTAATTAGACATCCAACCTAGTGACAGATGCGTTAGGCTGGACCCAGGAAGAAAAACATTATTTGTTGCTTCGTATGGGGTGAATAGAAATCAATCCATTAAATGTAGCACAAAGGAATCACTAGTGGGCTTCACAAGAAGAAGGAAGAAAATTGAGAGCTGGTATAAAGAAAACTGTACAGTAAAAAAAAACAATAAGAGGTTAGTCAAATTGATATAAGATAAACTGATATTTAGTTCTTCCAACTTCAGTTGTTCAATATAGAGAATATCTGCATTATTTTCTTGAGCATCTTCTAACACTGCTTGAATTTCATGTTACTAGGCGCTGGCACAATCTTCGTTTCAAATCATAAATTAAAAAGCAGAAGGCTTATCATGAAATTGTTGCAAGAATAACTGGTGAATTTCCAAGAATAGTTGTAGCATATGAAGATGGATTTTCTCATTCAGTAACCATGGAAATTCATCTGGTCCTAAAAAAAGGGCTGTTTTTGCAACTTAAAAAGCATATCGAGCTAGGACATATGATGAATTCAGAACTTCTATTATCTGTTCCCGCTGTGATGGACAAGTGGAGAATGTTGGCAACTTGTGACGTGTATGAATACGCGCACAACTTTGTGAAATCAAGACATTAATGCTTCACGTAACATCCGTCATGGCTTTATCTATTTAAATTCAAATAATGGCAATCGTTACAAGAGAAATTGGTATATTCAGGCAGGAAGCGTCCCCAAACATAATTATTTCATTTTATTCATTCATTTCATAATAATAATGCGCGCTCACTGAAAACAATGATAGAAGGATTAGATGGTCTTTGACCCCACTATCTCAGTTGTGTAAGCCGGCTCATTATGTAGATTTGTAGTAGCGAGGGCTGGGAACTCCTGTTTACAGTTCGCACAATGTTGCTGCTGTCATAAATCTGAGGTAAAATCAGTATATTGCATTATGTAATAGGTAAATTATTAAGGGGTCTGATTCATTTCATCGACAATCACTTTCGTCGACAATCATCTCGTTGATGGTTCATGTTAATATTAATTGTGTGCAAAATTAGAAATTTTCTAATTGTATGATTTTAGTGCAACATTCATACAGCATGGTTAATTTTTCAATTTTCAATCATATGATTTTAGCGTAGCATACGCATTGATTATAACTATTAATATAATTTGTTTAATTGTTAATCCTGATTGAATCTAGGAATCATGATTTCAGAAGCATCAGGAAATTTAGATAAAAAGAAGATTTGGATACTAATTAGTTTGCAAGCATATTTATAACTGAATTTCACGCATCTTGAAAAGAATCATCATTAGAAAAATAAATATTTCCCGAGTTTGATTCATTATCATATTGTTAATTTGATTCACACTATTAAAAACAATAATTATCATCAATTATTATAATCATCAAAATAGTCAGTGACAATATCATCACCATCACTATCATCATATGTAAACTAACTGTCAGTGAAGTGTTTGTTGACAAAATGAACTGTCGACGAAACGATTGTCGACGAAATGTATGTTGACGAAATGACTGTCGATGAAGTGATTGTCAATGAAGTGAACGCGATAGGACGCGGGCGTATTAGCTGATTGGTCAGATGTATCATCTAATTGATCAGAATTAATCAAGGAAATATTTGTTTGAGGCAAAGAATTTTTGAGTAGTCAAGTTTAGTTGATGGAGGGGCATTGATTGAGTAAGAGCTTAATAGAAAATGATTATATAAATCAGAAATAACATGAATATATATACCTTGTCTTTTGCAATAAAGATTTTACTGTTGTAAAAGAGCTTGCAAGAATAAGATTGTTATTATGATGATTATTATGTAAAATTGGTTATTCGGGAAGTAATAGGTTGTTGTGATGTAAGTAGTTTTTTGATCAAATTCATCATTTTTGTCTATAAAAATCAACATGAAGCAAAATGTACTCCTGGAATTCCTTGATGTTGCATAACTGTTTTTGGTCGTTCATGATTTGTGCCGTGTGATAGATATTCATGACCGCTGACTATTTGCTCTAAACTTTGTATTTTGCCAACTACAAGAGTTTTGTTGTTATCATCACATTTTTGATAAATGTAGCTGAATTTAAACCATCTCTACTACTACAATATAGAAGTTTAAATCCATATTTGACTTCCTCGAATAAGGTGTATTGTAGACTTTTTCTATCAATCCAACTTGCAAAAAACAAAGTTAGGTTTTGAGTGCTGATTTCAATTTTAAAAATCCTTGATAGTAATAAATTTAATATTTGTTGCCTATCAGAAAAAAAATAGTGTTGTAAAAGTAAAGTTCTAGGAAAAAGCATATGATATGGTTCAAATTTATTAAAAAACTCCTCTTTAGAAATATCCTGAAATCTCATTAGCACGAAATACTTCAAGAGCTTTAATCCGGTTCTTGGTCTTAGGAGCTTGCTCTGCTCAATGCTTAGTCATTGGCAAGTATGGTTACATGTGGTTACATGAGATAAGGTCAAAAGACATTTCTTTTGGGCCATTATGGTGCAAATAATTCAACCTCTATATTCAGCTACAACGTCCTTATCTACTGCTACTAAAATCAACGAAAGAGATCTAGCAAATCCCAAGAAGGAGCCCTGACCTGGTGCAAACATATTTTCATCTACTGTTAGAGTCACATGTGGTAATGTTAGGTTTTGGTCTTATGAATTGTCAAAGTAAAAACGTTCTGCAATGGGGAATTTATACCTTGAGGCACATAAACCGTTAATTTCAAAGTTAGCAGTTTATTTTAATGACGATTTCAACGTGGTCTCAACATTATCATTGTCTATTACACTATAAGAAATTCCTGTATAGACCTTCTCTCCAACTTACACTCTTGATAAATACAGCTGAGGATATAATAGATAACATTTTTGTAAAACCCCCCTTCCCGAATTTTTGAATGCAAATCAAAAAAAAGATCCTTGTACAGCTCGAGTCATCTAAAACCGGCCAATTTTGTGCGGTATTTTTGAAACCTATCACGTGGACACACAGAGCACCTTTGGGTTCAAACTCTTCATAGTTTTATATAGTAAATGCCAAAGAATAATTCCATGAAAAGTTTTGGGGTTGAACAATTATAATTAAAAAGTCATGGCAATTTTAATTTGAGTGACCATCTATATGTTTAAATAGTGATTGACCTGAATTTTGCCACATTACACATTGTAAATAATTGATAAAGGACGAACCATTACAACAAGCTTGCCATTTGTTCATTTCTTCTCATTGAGTATGCCACCACTTACAAAAAGGCAGAAACATTTAAAAAATTTGTCTCTAAGAAAAAAGACTTTTCGAAGTTGTTCTTTATAATAATGAGAATGAGAATGAAAATGATAACGAAGATAATGAAGATAATAATCAAGTAACAACAGTGATAATGAATCAATTAATGAAAATGATAATGAATCAAGTAACGAATCAATTAATGAAAATGATGATGAATCAAATAGCGATAGTGATAGTGATAGTGAAGTAAGTTGATGGGATACAGATTTAGATTCTAATTGCAGTTATTTTGTGAAAGTCCTTCAAAATGGAATAAATAATTATAAGCCTTCTGCACGTCGTTCTGTCTACTTGGGGAACTAGGTGACTTCATGGAGTGGTTTACAAAAAATTGTTCCCGAGGCTTTGGATGCAGTTTCTCTTGAAAAAATTAGAAAATTTGCAAGTAAATCTTTTAAATATATAGAATGTTATAGACAAGGATTAGATGCAAAGCAAGCTGAATATGCCTTAAAAAAATACAAACATCATCGTATTATTCCAAGTAATATTGCCGGTTATCGACAAAAGTGGTCGGTTTTAGATGACTCGAGCTGTGCTAGTTTATTTAAAGATTGATTATATATATATTTGCTTGATCATTAAATTATTCAAATAAATAAATCTACAAACTGTTATATTGCATCTAGTAGTCATCAAAAGAAAATTTTAAAAAGCACACATCAATTCTCAAGCTATTATTATTATTAAAATAATGATGAATAAGCAAAGAACGTCCTAAAGATTATTGCACAGTTTTATTGATGATATATTTAATAGAATCATTTTCTTTGTATTATAAATCTCTATAATTTATATTAAATATTTAAATAAACAAATAAACAAAAATCACAATATATGCTAAATAACTATGCACAATTAACAATACATAAGCATGTAATGCCATCTGTTTATATAAATAGCAGATTTAGATAATAAAAAAATTCTTTCAGATGACTAAAGTAAACCTTTCTTTGCTGCTCTATATATAATTTAAGAGACTGATAATGTTTTTTCTATAATATGTGTGTAATGCTTATACTTTCATAAATAATAGGTTATAAACTTGATTTTAACAAAATTCCCAATATGCTTAGTATTAGTTAGCAAATTTTGAATCATAGGAAATGCTCGATTCCTAAAGTGCAATATAATAAACACATTCTCTTCTTTATTGTCATTGTTTTGTCATCATCGATACAATCAATTAGAGACTGCTTCAAACTAATACTTCTCATAAATCCTTTTTTTTTTTTTTGATAACAGTCACCGAGGTATTTATTAGCGTTATCGTCTACAAATTTTAGTTAATATTTTATAACTCGGGCATGTCTGAGGACTGATAAGTTGTCGATTATGAAAAAAAAAAGTATTAACGCGATCACCAAAGCCACTTATTATTCCACGAGTTATTGCCCATAAATTTTAATTAACTATCTATCTATATACGGAAACACATATATAAAGAACATTGGACCGTCCTGAAAGTTTTGAGGGCGAAGTAATTAAGAAAAGACGTTACAAATTTTTGCCAAACTAGGACAATAAAATTTTTTTACTGATATATATATTATTATTGAGATCAACAAGTATTAAAATTCCTAATATGGGTGGGCGTGGTGGCACTGACTAAAAAGAAACTTTTTTTATTATTTACATGTGAAAAAGCATTAATAATATACAATGTTTAATAGCGTTGGCCGAAATCGAAATTTTTAATACAGTTGTTTCTTATTATTAATATTGCATTTAATATCACTTCTTTTTTTGGATATTATTCTCTTTCAACGATTATATCAAGATATTGATTATTCATTTTTCTAATTACGTGAAAAAATTATTACGAAAATCTATCAATTAAATGAATTTTAGATTAAAAATAGACGTGTGAATTTTATGAATTCATTCGTTCAATGATTCCTTTAAAAAAATCAATAAAAGTCATTAATTGTGACTTTAATTATTTATAGATTAAAGGAAACAATCAACAATAACAAATGGAATATAAATTGCCAACGTTCGTTAATTCAAATTTTCAAATGAAATTACAATAAAAAATGAAATTCAATAATAGTATGGGAATAGTAATGACAATGATCTGTAAACCTTGTTTATATTTATTAAAAAAATTTCTTTTTGGTATTGCGTTTTAGAATAATAAATAATGCGGCAAAATCCGACCACTCATTAATTAATATTAGGGAATTTTTGTTGTACATCCTTTGTGTAAAAAAATGGAAATACTGCTGCAAATCGTACGCGTGAAGCAATAAAACATTTTAAAATAAAAAAAATCATTTGACGGAATTATTTTTCCACTGAACTTTATTCTTGAACGTTTTTGTAAATGTTTGAAAGAGTTAATTGTACAATATTCTAATTGTAATTGCAATTATAAAAGATTACTGTAGATAAAATAAATAACTAATATATATAAAAGATATGAAGTTATCAACCATCATTTTTGCAACCAATTCATTTTTTTTAAAAAATAAACTTTAAAAAAAACAAAAAAAAAAAATGAATTTCGATAATAATAATTATTTACAAAATTTTAAACCTTCATTTCCTCCAAAAATTTCGATAAAAGAATTTATCGACAAAAGAGTTAAAGCCCGAAATTTCAAAGCCGGTAGAATTAATGCATTTATTATTTATCGTGCTTCGTATGTAAAGGAGCTCAAGACTTCGACTGGTGACAAGATTTCTATGAGATATATTTCAAAATATATAAGCGAAATGTGGAATAAAGAGCCAATCGGTGTAAAAAATCATTACAGACAGCTTTCATCCCAGTTAGAAAACGAATTAACCGAACTTCGTAGAGAAAATCTCGTTTACATCGATAATAACGAAAGTAATTATAAGAAAAGAAGGCGAACAACGAAAACGGCTCAAAATCAAATCTCGATTTCAGAAGGAATTGTTTCCATCAATTATAATGGTGGTGATGTCAGTGATGTCAGTGATGAAAGTGATGAAAGTGATAATAATAATGTTAATATCAGTGATAATAATAATATCAATGGTGATAATATCAATAACTTTGATAATCTCAATTTTAATAATGTGAATATTTCAGAGCCATATTATATCCTTGATCCATCAAATTCATTGGCTCAACCAAACGAGAACTCAAGGTGTTTCATTCATGTTAATGATGATAATAATACGTATTACATTTATTATATTTAAAATCGTAATTGTAGTAATAATGATGATGTATTTTATTTTTATTTACGTAATATATTAAACTAGTAGTAGTAATTATAATAGTAGTAATAATGATGATAATAATAATAATAATAATAATAATAATAATAATGTATTTTAAGGTTTTACATAAGATTTTATAAAATTTTATTAATTGAGACTTATTTAAGTTTTTTTTTTTGTTTTTAAGATTTTATTCCCAAATATAAGAGACAATAACAATGTGACAGTTATGAAAATTATGAATTTCCTAAATAAAAATTTTTTTACTTAAATAAGTTCATTTTAAGTAACTTAATAAATATATTTTTTCATTCAATTCTACAATATGTGACTATGTAGCGTATCACGTTACACATATCACTTCCTTATTAAGATTTATTAAGATCTCTACTACGTGATTTTATATATATAATTTTTTTATTATTATAACAAAACCAAAACGACAAAACAAAAAATTTTTTTTACATATATAAGACTTTCTTTAACCATCACATATACTATTGACCGCAAAAATCCGAGAAAATTGGGAAATATGGTTGTTATAATCGTCATCATTACACTATTGTTATTATTATTTTTACTTATTATCTCCCAAAAAAAGGACACGTTATGAAATTCTCATTAGGAACTTTATTTTTGGATCTAATAGCATTGCTAAAAAAAGAGTAAAACTAGTTTATAAATATCATATAAATCGTAAAACATCATTATTTTATTATCGCCCAAAAAAAGGACACGGTATGGAATTCTTATTAAAACTTTATTTTTAAATCAGATATCATTGCTCGAAAAAGAATAGAACTAGTTTATAGATATCATATAAATTCATATAAATCGTAAAACATCTCTTAATAATCATTACATCATTATTTTATTATTACCCAAAAAAGAACACGTTATAGAATTCTCATTAAGAACTTTTTCATAAACATCTTTGATCGACCGACTATTTTAATTAACCGATATAAAGCAGAAAGAAACTTCTTGTTCTCCAAAGTAATAACAACAACAATGATAGACTTGTATGTATGGATGAATTTCATTTGTAAGATTGGACATATCAGGATAAATTGCGATTATCAACGAATATATTTGTTATTGTTATTGTCATTTTTATTCCAGACCATCATGAACATAACATCTGTTTTCCATTTTAGAATTTAAAATCAATCAATAAAAAAATTATCATCACACGAAATTTTAATTTGGCGGCAAATATATTCGTTTCATAATCTTTCGGAGAGCACGCATGTCTACATATATAAGTTGATGGGTGGGTTGGGTGGGCGGGATAGATGGGTGGGCGGATGTATGTATTTATAAACTTGTATATATGGAGGAATTTTATTCCTAAATGTGGGTCATATCAGGATAAATTGCGATTATTAATAAATATCGTTCGATTACAATATATTTATTATTGTTATTGTGATTGCCAATTTTTATTCCGGACCATTACGAATTCATTTAAACATATTTGAAAATGACACACATTTTCTATTTTAGAATTTACAAAATCATCATTACACGAAATTTTAGTTTGGTGACAAATATATTTGTTTCATAATCTTTCGGAAAGCGCGCATGGATGGATGGATGTAAATATGGGCCGATGGATGTGTATATATATATATGATTATTATGATTTATCGATATACAGTTAGTTATTGTTAAATATACTAAAAATACATATACACGTAATACACGATGTACGTTAGCATTAAAAAAAAAACAGATTAGACAAAATGAATCGTCATTTCCGATTTGATTTTCATGGCGATCAAATAAATATTTTTGGTTATACAATGAAGAAATCCACGAAATCTTTATAACTGGGTTTGTTTGACCTTTGAAATTCATCCGGTCATGGGTAAGTGATATTTCCATTCGAATACAAATCTGTAAAGTGGAGCTCAATTTTATCTAATTATTTACGCTCGAGATAATGATATTTATTAATTATTTACGAGGGAGTCTTAAATCCGAATTCATCACTATGAATTTCTCTAAATGATTGACGGCTATAAATTTGGTTAGAAAATTTAAAATTTTATTTTTTTAATAGCTTAGCATAATTTATTTTATTACATCTTAATTATTAAATAATATATCGATACATTATTAAAAAAAAAAAAAATCATACTTTTTATCCATAAAAAAATTTAATACTTAATAATATAAAAAATCTTGAAATTCATTATTATTGTTATTATTGAAATAATCGTTATTAATGCAATTGAAATTATTATTATTACTATGAGTATCATTGTTAGAAATAAAATCATTACTATGATTGGAATTAAAATTAAAATTATAACTGTTATCAGTATTATTAAAATTAAAATTATTACTATCAATATTATTCAAATGATTATTATTACTATTATTAGCATTAAAATTATTAAGGTTATTAATATAATTGTCATTGTTATTGATTTCATAATTGCTAATATCAATGAAGTGTTGACCCTTGTTTTGGTAGTCAAAGAGAAAATTTGTTGAGAAGATGTTTTCATTTGGAGTAGTGGCGATTAATCCAATATCAGAACTATTATTAAATTTATACACACTTTGGTAGTCGTTTCTAATGTCCGGTAACGAATAATTAATATTAATGGAACTATTAAAATGTTGTTGTTGTTGTTGTTGTCGACTTTGATGATAATTTTGTTCAATTGTTCTAACGTTGTCATTATTAACATCAACAACATAGTTGCTGTTAAGACCATTGATATTGTTAACATTGTTATCTGTTTCATTTACGGCAACAATGTTGTTAGCGTTATCAATTTGTGCAATGTTATCGGAATCCTGAGTTGACAACGACGTATAATCATAATCTTGTTGTTGTTGCTGCTGCTGCATAAAATCTCTATGATCGTCATCATTATTGTTTACAGCTTTAATATTAGTAATATTATGGGCATTATTACCGGTATTGCCGATGCTAGAATTGACTTGTTGTGACTCTCGAGAAAAAGATGGTAAAAAGGAGGGATCGGTGTTGGTGTTGGTTTTGGTTTTGGTATTGGTTGCAGAGACAGTAAATTGTTGGTTAGAAAAATAATAGTCTTTCAATTGTTCGATTGATAAATGATCATGATTGTAGAAATAAATATCTTGATCAGAGATAGAGTTTTCGTTTCTCAAATCTAAAAGTTTTTTATCAATCTCGACAGCAAGGTTTTTATAAGCAGTTTTTACCGATTTTTTCTCATTGTCCCAAGAATTTGAAACTAGTTTTGAAGTCTCTTGTATTGACAACTTAACATTATTCAACTTTAATTCACGAGAATAGGCTATTCTATAGAGTATAAAGGAGTTTGGAGGCTTCGTTGGCCATTTTCCATTACTTTTTTTGCGGATGTAATCTAGGGGTTTAATTGTTGGAGGGTTAGGTACGGATATTTTGATTGGTGAAGGGGAGGGCGAATTTCGAGGATTGCTGTTAGGATTAAAAGGAATAGAATTTATTTTTGTCATTATTATTATTAATATTGATTTGTTTGTTCGTTAAATTAATTATATTACTATTAATAATAACAATGACAAAATAAATCGACGGAAAAGGATAAATTTGTTGTTTATGTTTAAAAAATATGATGATTAGTAGGGAACCTCAAAAAAAAATTTAAATTAAAGAAATTTTACACAGGTATTTATATTAAAAAAATATCAAAATATTTTCTGGTTAATTTTTTTAAATCTTCATATAAATTATACTAAAATTATTGATCGACGTGGTACAATAATCGGAAAAAAATTATTGGCTGTATTTGCGTGGTTTGTTTACTATATTAATATCAAATTTGATCAGTGTGTATAAAACTTTGAAATTTTTTTTTTTAAAAAAAATTTATGACTTACCGGATAATGTTTTAAAGAATAACATAATCAAAAAAAAAAACTTCTGCTTTCGGCAATAAATTACAAAGTGATATTCGTTAATCGGGTCGACTCCAAAAAAATATTAGTTTAATCATACAATAAACGTTCGTTAAATTTATTTTTTTTATCGGTGAAGTAATTGAGATGGATGAACAAATAATAAATTATAATTATAATTATAATTATAATTATAATTATAATAATAATCATTCTAATTATAATAATAATCATTCTAATTATAAATATAATAATAAAATTATAATTATAATTATTATTTATTATAATTATAATAATAATAATTATAATAATTATAATAATAATAATAGTAAAAGTATTATTAATATTAAAACTTGTTTATTTAATCAAATATACTAAACTCCTGAATGAAGAATGAAACCTAGTCTTTTACTATGCCATAATTTAGAAACAAGAATTTTTCAAAAAGGAACATTACACAATTAAATTATATGTTGAATTGTTATAAACCAAATAATAAGACACGATATTCTCTCCGAGCTTTTATTTTAGTTCTAGTTTTGCATTCCTTGATTCACGTTAATACTGTGATCCTGAACTCTTTTAAACTTACTAAACAGTTTCAGGATAGAACCTACTCTAAAAATCCAAACTCAAACCTCACTGGTAGAAATTTTTAGATTTAACGATGTTGTGTCAGTGGTCTAGTTAGTCCCTTTAATTGCTATTTTCTAAAATTGGTTAACATTTGTAGAATAAACCAACCTTTCCCATATTTTACCAATATTTATCTGTCAGAATCAAGTTTTTTTCGCCAGTGTCTTTACCCTAAACTAGTTTTGGGTGGTTTCGGTTATTCTTTCCCAACTAGAGCTTGATCCAAATATGGTTTCGATAAACGGATACCCTATTAAATATCCGGATATTAATACTCGGACCCCAAACTCTACTCTAAACTAAAGATTTTGAGTCACAGAATTGATTCACGTGTAGACCGAACAATCACATCAAATTTGCGCACGTTTTTATATATGGAAAAACATAAACAAAGACTATGTACAGCATTTAATGACTATTTTTGATTTATTTTAATTGTAACAATTATTTAATTAGTGTCATAATATATTAATTAATAATTATGATTTTCTGATTTTGTTGATGTAAATGATGACTATGACTATTATTTTTTTTTAAAAAAACACACATTGGTAAAATGTACATCTAATTTTTTATTGATAAAAATAAATTAGAAATTATGGATGGCGTACGATGGAGTAGAGTTTGGAACCGCCGGATATTCAACGGCCTTATCCGATCCGATCGGATAATGATATTAGAAGCGAGCGTATAGTGTAACATTGGCGCAAAAAATGCGTATTGGAAAAGATGTATATCAAGACAATGACAAATATGGACTATATGAGAGTGAAAAAGAAATTAAATTTAATGAATCAGATATACTTTATGAAGTCCTGAAGAAAATAAAGATACTAGCTCCAATAAACCACTTACTACTCAAAGAAAACGATACAAATCTAACAAAGAAATCGAAGAACTTGAAGCTCTGTCAAATGATTCTTTTGAATTATTTACAATTGTAAGAATACTAAACAATCCATCCACTCTTTCTAGCTGGGTATGGAAATGGGGCTAACATTCTAATGATAGAGATTATACTATATTTACCCAGTGAATGACTTCTTTCCCATGCGAATTTGGTTATGAATAGGAAACAAATACATTTGAAAAAATATTGTTTTTAAAATGAAATATATATGACAATGAAGTTGCTATATCTAACGAGTAAATACAATTCAAATAGCAGTTTAACAAAGCAATTAAAATCATATAAAATCAATTTAGTTATGAAAATTATTGACGTTCTTTCGGGCACCCGTTTATCCGACGATTTAAACGGATTAGTATCCGAAATTCACTTAAAAGATATATCCATTAGACTTCATTTATCGACGGACCCAAACTCCACGATTGAGCTATTTTAACGATTATGTTTATAGTTAGTTACGGTGATGATTATTATAATGATTATGAGTATTATAATGATTATGAGTATTATGACGATTATGATTATTATGACGATTATGATTATCCATTCTCAGAGACGTGGGATTTTATTAATTTAAATGCGCGTGACTGTTTATACTGTATATCTATTGTCCCATTTAATTAAAGCTTTTATGGATTTATGAAAATTATAATTTTTTGCATAGTTAAATTGTCTACTAATAATGTGCATATTTAAAAAAAAAAAAATTCTTTAATTACGATTTTCTTGAAAAAAAAAAAAGCGAAGATCTGTCCGCATTTATGATAGTGTTCACCAAAAAAAGACTTGAAATCAAAATTGGGTTTTCATTTATAATTTGTAATTTGGTAGTTTGTAATTTGTAATTTAAATTAAGTTTAATTTATTTTATAATTGTTTGAATTCGTTCTCATTTTTTTTTTGTGATCGCATTATAATTACAATAATTATCTTAACAATTATTATTATTATTAATTATTATTATCAGGGAACGTGCATATATAAATTGATACGATCATAAACATTTGTTAATTTAAAATTTACTTTTTTGTGTGCGATAAAATCGATAAGTTTAAAATTTTAATTTTATTGTTTATTTGTTTATTTGTTAATAATCAATTAACCCTTTTGATTTCATTCATTCGTTCAAAAAAACCCGGGATTCATACGAGTCGAGACATCATTTTAAATAATCAGGTTACACCAAAATAATTTCTTGTCCATTATATACAAATTAAAGCAACAATAATATTAATAATAACAAATCTCTCTAACAACGTAAATCATTGATCAGAGTTTCAGAGTTTCAAAATATTTTTACAATCACTATAATGATGCGTGTCATTGTCGACATTATGTAGCCATTGCTATACAATCACCGTCATTAATATACTATTTAAGAAGCACTTTGAATACCATGATAAGTTTTATATGATTTATTGGTCGTTGAAAGTCAAAGAATTAATCTAAAAAAGAAGAAGAAAAAAAATTTTTTTTCTTTATTGATGCCGTTTTAACCATAGAAACCCGAACTATATGACCATACATACAATTTGTCCAAATTTGAAACGATTCGCTTTAAAAATGTGGTTAAGCTGTGGCGTTACCATAGCTGTGTGACACTTGGCTTGTGGCAAAGTATGTGATGGACATATCTATTTTTAATAATATTTCATACCCCTATTTAGACTAATTTTCTAGTGTATTAAAATATATAGTAACAATAATAGCAAATTTTTCGGAAAATTACTTGAAAAGAAGGAATTTTTTAATTGGTTTTATGTTTCGATTAAATTGGGAACACAATATTATTTATATTGTTATTATATCAACATGGAAACTTATGTTTCATTTTATTTATTACGCATTATTGTTTATTTTTAATTGCTAGCGTGTTATACATGTTTGTAAATAATTAAATTTAGTTAGGTAATGTTTTAAAAACGAAGAAATTAATTTAGTTTTCTTTTATTGGAAAACCATTTCGAAAAATTTATATAAATAAACAAGGTTTTTTCTAGATGTTGTTTTTTAACGATCTTTGTATCTTAATAATAATAATTATAAAAAAAATAAATTTTTCTTCGATCGTTAATATAATTTTTTATTAAAAAAAATATATATATATCTGAACAACGATACAAAATGGTAAACGAACACGAATCTTCTTTAGTTAATTCAAACCTCGAAGAAAGAATCACAACAAAAATGATTCTTATCAGACCTCCTTATCCACCAAAAATTTCTCCAAAAGAAATATTATTAAAGTCAAATCAATCGAAAAGACCAACAAAAAAATCTGTTAAAAAAAATAATGACAATAATGACAAAAATAACAAAAATAACAAAAACGACAACGGTAAACCAAAAATTACAAAAAGATTGAAATCTCCAAATGCCTTTATCATTTATCGAAATGAATTCGTTAAAGAATTAAGAAAAAATAATTATAAAATTCGTCAATCAATAATTTCACCGATGGTTGCTTCCAGCTGGAATAGCGAACCTCAATGCATTAAAGATACTTACTTCGATTTGGCGAGAGAAGCTGATAAATTATTTTGGGAAAATCATAACCAAGATAATAACAATAACAGTAACACCGTTATTAATATCAACAGCAACAACAACAATTATAGTGATAGTGACAATAATAATAATAACAACAACGTTAGCAATAGTATTATCGAAAACACCATTAATATTAATAATAGCCAACCTTCTAATAATTACATTATGCCCTCTGCTACGATCAATACCGCTCATTTACAATCTAACTTCTTTAATAGTCCAAATATATTGGATTGGACCTTGAACTGCATTGAAAAAGAATCTCTCGCAAATCAAAATCATGCCATCAAATTCCAGCCACAAATTACATTTTCTCCTCCTCCTCTTCCTATTATTATTAACACAATACCAACAAGTCAATCAAACCTTTTCCCCTTTAATAATAATAATAATAATAATAATAATAATAATAATAATAATAATAATAATAATAATAATAATAATAACAACAACAACAACAACAACAACAATAGCAATAACAATAGTTACATCAATGTAAATCCTCAACAAGCATTCTTAAATGATAACAATTTTAATTATTATTATGATCAATATTTATCGTCAAACGAAAATGACAATAGTAATAATGATAATAATGACAAGTTAATTGACATTTCTTCGGCAAATAGCTCTCCTAATATCGAGACCCCTGTAATTAATGATTACATGTTGCCATCGCCTCAATTTATTAACGATTCGAATACTTCACCTATTTTTTCATATAATTCTTACGAAAATTACGATACTACTCCTTTACTTTACAATAACAATATTAATTTCTACGAAAATTATGATTTTAATTTCAATGATAACATCGACAATAACCATGCTTGTGATTATTAAATACACGTACACACATGACGAACTCACAAACACATTCAAAAAATATAATATATAGATTAGGAAAAAAATCGAATTCCTTTTCGTTTGTAAATCTGCTTTTTCATTTATTGTATATGTTTTTTTTTTTAAAAAAATCTATTAAAAATAAAAAAAAATAAATAAATCTAAGAAACTTATAATTTGTTTTTTCACTTTTTTTAAAAAAAATAAATTTCAATTTTCAATGTTGTTTGTTGTTTGTTGTTTCATTTTCTATTTGCTCTTTTTTCATTGTTCAAAACAATATTAAACAAGTAACCAATAACATTTCTTTTTATTTGTGTTCTAAATATGTCAAAAATATTTGAAGTTGATCATCATCATGTTGGGTAGAGTGTGATAATTTTTTGACTGCCGATCATTAAAAATATTAATAACGTTATTATTATATTATTATATATGTATAACAGTAATATATAGGAAAAATTATTACAACACCAATAATGTTTAATAATATTGTCATTTTCTTCTATGACATCCTTTAGCAAACAAAAAAACAAAACAAAACAAACAAACTACAGTTCACTCTAACGAACACTAAGTAAAATCTCTTCCCTTTTAATTAATTTCTCTCTCTATAACGAACGTCTTAGTAAACACACTTTATAATGAAAAAGAGAATGGACTTTATATTTTCTCATGTTCTTATTTATAAATAAATTATGATGTTATTAATTATTTATATTAATTATTTCAAAAATACCAAGTAAAATTACAGGAAGCTCCCACGTTTTTGTTTAAAGTAAGAGAAAATTTGATATAACTTCCACGAATAATAGGTATATAGAACAAATAGTATATGTAGAGTAGGTGGAGATATATTGCTATCTTGTTATTGACTTCTACTACCATCCCTCAACTCATCTATATAAGTTGTTTTCAAAAAATTCTATTTTTTAAATGTTTTTAATGATCCAAATTACACGAGTAAAACTAATATCACTTACACGTATCTTGATCATTAGCAAAGCATTAAAAACAGGCAATTTTCTTTTGGTATTTAATAATATGGTTATTATTCACTTAAAATTTATTATTTCTATTTATTTTAATATTAAATAGAAAATTTACTATCCTCGCCGATCATTATATAAAATCACATGACTATACTCTACCTTAAGGATTCAAGATTTGTTTTTTTATATCAAACTTATTGATCGCTTAAAGCATGTAATACACATGTACCTTTATGGCAAATTGTTACTATTAATAAATCATCATGTGTCGGATTTTGATGATGTTTCCCGACAAATTAAAATACAGCTTTCATTGTTTTCCATATTAGAAAATGATAATTGATTAAATTCGCACACTCATTCCATTCATTGGTTTACTAATTTTATCTTTTTATGTATGCTTATTGTTGATCCGTTGTGACTCACTCTCACTCGAGAAATGGTGTAACCATTTTTTTCTTTGTCTTGTATTGTATGATATTAGTAAACATTTGTTACCGAATTATTCGAACTACCGATTTTCTGGACCAAAATAAAAACAAATAAATTTTAATGCAAAATAATGTTGTTGATTTTTTGTGACTTGGCAATATATTGTCTTTATAAACTTATTATACCTGTTCCAATTCATCATCCAATACTAATGTCTTTTATGCTCTTATAATAAATATACTTGTATATTCACAACTAGAAAAGTTCTTGGCAAAAAATTTTATTATTTAATCATACTGAAAAAATATAATAAACCAAAAAAAAAAAATAATCATTTTAATCAGTAATGGTCACAACTGGATTAAGAATACTCCTGTCTATGTGAACTATGCTGCTTGATTGCATAAGCAGCTTCCAATCCTATTAACCCTTTCTGATAAACCTTTTTGACATCTGCGAATTTGTTTAATAAAATTATTCAAAGCATTTCGGGATAGTTTTAATTTTTTTTTTTTTTTGTTTTTTGCTTCACGAGCAACAGTCAGGTGAATTAGCTGCTTTTTAGAGGTATATTTCATTGGTTCAAAAATATTAAGAGATAAAGAAATTAAGATAACAAAAGGTATTAGGGATTGTAACTTGGTTTATAAAATATAATTTTCTCTTTCTCCTCCCCCCCCCCGTTCCATATAACCTTCTCTGCATTTTCTTCATCTCCCCAATATTAAGAAGTTTTACATTAGAAATATAAGTTTTCCATAGGCAGGTTAATAAAGTAATGGCCTTTTGTTTTGGTAAAAATTTTTACCTGCAGAATGAATTAATTTCAATAACGAGTTTAATTGTAATTGTTACCTGGCGAAGAAGGTAAGCCATGAATTTTTGCATAATTCAATATAAAGTAATTGCTTTCAAAACTACATGGCATTCTTTAGTTTCCTTCCTTTCAGATTATGTGTTTTAATTTGATATCATTTTCAAAAATGACTTTTCAAATTTTTTATAAATACAAAAGAAAGCCTTTTTTTTGATACCATCAAAATTATGAACATCCTTCCTTTGAGTGTTCTTAGCTTTTACATCAGCTATTCGACCACCTGCCATAAAAATTAATTTTTATTAGGGCTAGTAAATGCTTCATATCATCTTGATGGTCTATATATGTTTAGACATGAATCAGTACAACATGTTGTATTATTTAAATGTAAAAAGTGTCGTTTTTTGCTTCTAATGGATTTATTATAATGTATTACTTCAAAAAACTCAAAGTTGTTCTTTATGATAATGAGAGTGACAATGATGACAATGATAATGAAAGTGATAACGAATCATGTATAGTTCGAGTCGCCTAGTCCCGACCTATTTCATATGGTAACTTTGGATGCACTGAACGTTTATGGAGTCAAACACTTATAAAATAGTCCTCTAATAAAACGTTATGTCGAATTCCATATACTTTAACAATGACTTTTCTTGAAAGGAAAATAATAACAAGTTTCGATTTGAGAAATAATCAAATCGTACTCAAAACTAAATACACTGATCAGTTTGATCCTCATAACCTATAGTTGGCTCGGTCTAAAGACCTCCTAAATTTTGGGCAAATTTTAAAAGTATAGAAGTCATTTTCTGTCCTACCTTTTAAAAAATAGTTTTATTAGTTGATAAAATAGGTCATTAGTTTAATATAAATAACGAGATATTCTCAAAAAAATTATTTGTTGTAGAGTTCTATTCTTTTTTAAAAAATGTACTTTGCTCACAAAGAATTTTCTACTATGATCATTTTTAAATTTAGACTAGCTCCGGACTCCTGTATCTAAATTTGGTATATAGTAATTTTTTTTGAAATTTGGCCACATGGCGCAACAATAGGAGGTCTTTAGACCGAACCAACAATATTAATTTTATTGTCATCAATTAAATTCGCTCCTAAAAATTAATCGGTAACATAAGGAAATTTTGTTTTTGAAACCTGTTACACAAATGCCCTGACCATCTGAAAATTGAAAATTTGTCATTGGTCGATTCGAGCTGCAATGTTAGTAGTAATGCCCGAGACATTCGTACTCGTAATACTTCAAATGCAATCCCCTGAAGGTGATAGATAATGTTGATAAATGTTAATGATGACCTTACTAACATATGTACAAACAACAACGTATAACTAGAGATGATGAATTAAGGACATACCCCAAAAACTGATATTTTTAGCTCACTATACTTGTTATTATCCACATTTGGCAATGATGGCAAAGAATTATTAGCAATCCCGGCCACCAGTGTTTCAGGCTTTACTTGTGCATATTTGGTATTAGTAAATTATTTGGAATGGTTGCAGTTAATCACAATATATTTGAATATGTGTTTGATAGTTTGGATACTATCAGAAGGAAAAATCAACTATCCAAAATGGTTCGGGAGGTATAATCACACCAACCAGATGCAGGTTGTGAGCAAATACAATAAGATATTTGAAATATTAAAATCTAATCTGTTTTGACCAGATCAAATCAGATCAACTTTTCAAAGAATCAGATCGGAACCCTACATAAAATTTTCCAATATCATCTGATAATAATATTTTGTTATATTTGGCAGACTTTGAAAATGTCCTTCAAATAATGAAGTAAAGTTATACCAGCTTCAATTTGAGGCATTATTATATGCAATAGATTTATTACAGTCTGGTGAATTATTGATAGCTTTTCCAACATCATCAACAGTATTTATGCGTCTATTTTTGTATTTGCTTTTAATATGTCCAAATTTTGCATCACAAAATATCCTCATATCGACCTAACATTGTTATTCATGACCAGAATCATAGAGATAAATTATTTTTGTACGATTATTACATGTGGTCTGAGACTATTAAATTGTTTTGTGTAAAAAGATTGATTACGCATGTTTTTGACATGTAAAGTAAATATTTCAAGCCTTGTATCTCATTATTATACGGTCTAAATTTTTCACCAATTATAATCCTTATGATATATGGATATATTAATATACATTATGCAAAAACTCAATTTTGGCCAGGGGTCCTCAGACCCCGTATTGCTGGTGGACATCCCATGTTACATAAAGGATTTCTTTTTCAGCATGACCAATTTTTTCAATAGAATTATATATTATGTTTAAAATAATATTAGCTTCTTTAGGCGTTCCTTTTGGGGATTCATCTTCTCCAAATGATAATTTAATTGATAATTTTATTTTTGCCAGTTTGCGCATACCAAAAAGATCCAGTTTGTTGGGGAGAATAAGACGTTTCAGCGCATTGCGCACGATCATAAAAGATGTGACTTACTGATGTATCAGATCTATCTTTTTTGATAATATCATTGTAATGGTCTCTTTCACAATTTACAACTTTTCATATTCAATAAATAATGTTTGCAAATTAATTTCATCTTCATCTTTACCTTTGTTGATCTCAAATTTGCATCAAATTCACAACAAGTATCACAGAGATCAGGAACTTGTTAGTTGTTGCTATGATTTATGAAAAGTCTGTAATCATACACTCGATATAGGTGTAGGATTTATTAAAAGTAAGTTTTTTTATTTGAATATTTGTGTTTTCTAAAAGTTCTTTTTGACTGTATGATAAGAGGAGGATAAAATTTTTTGATCAAGTTAAAAAAAAAACTAACAAAGGATTTGTAATAATCCATAATAATAATAACAACCAGAAAATTTACCTGAGAATTATCATTATTACCAAAAAATTATTATCAACTTCATTATTAATATTATATATAATATTGTTAATTTCATTATTTTTACAATAAAGATATCACTTTTTGTTCTAAAGAAAATAAATGCTATTGGATCTAGAATCTCCTCTTGGTTAATTAATTCAAGATACTATTTTCTATTTTTTGTTTAATATTTAAATTTGTTCACTCACTGCTATAGATCATTATATGATATAAGCCATACTTGTTAAACGAGATCTTTATATTTTGGATACAAGCAAGTATTTGCTAACATAATTTAAAATTTATTACTTAATAATTTTGCATATTCACAAACATAGACTTAATTATATATTATTTATATTTATTTACTTATAATCTTAAAAGAAAAAATCTTGTTCGTCATCCCCGGCCATTTCTATATATATATATATACATACACACACACAACTTTGAAACAAAAAAATAAACTAAACGAGAGAGAGTTTTTTTTAAAGAAAATGAATGTAAATTATTCCTGATAATTTAAAAATAAGGGGGTTCACCCAATAATAAAACATATCCAGACTGAGAATTATCGTAGTTGTTATTGTTGTCGTTGCTAATATTTGAAAAGTCTGATCCATATATATTTGAAAAATTCAATGCATGTTGAATTTGCGTGTCCAATAAAGGCATGTCGAAAGTATACCCTATCGATTGATTTGTATTTTCCAATGTGACATTGGTATTAGCAGGGATGTTGGTATGGTTGTTGTTATCGTAATAGTGATTATTAGCATAATTAACAAAGCCGTTGTCATTGTTATTATCACCACTGCTAATGGTGGCATTAGAAGTAATTTGAGGAAAAGGTTGATAACTTGGTGATGGAGAAGTAGCATTAAACACCGAAAATGGTGAACCATGATTATTGTTGTAGCTGTTAATTAATTCTCTTTGCCTAGATTCGACCAATAATCGCTCGATTTTACGGGAAATACTTTTATAATGATTTTTAACTTCTGTCGACTCTTTTTTCCATGCTTTACTGGCTAAAGATGAAACAACCGTCATCTTGAGTTTATAGCTGTAGAGTTGTAAATGGCTAACGAATGCTTTTCTATAGACGAAAAATGAATTTGGACCTTTTCTCGTACTGCCACTATAAAAACGCTTGTCAAGAAAATCCTCAGCTTTAATCGTAGGTGGAAACGGTATACGGATTGATTCGAAATTATTTAAAAGATCCATATTTGTTTTTTTTAAAAAGATTGCGTTATATAATTATATATTATATAATAAATGTAGTTGTGTGGATGGATGAACTTTTATTTTTACGAAAGAAATAATTTTTTTTGTTTTATAATATTGCTGCTTTCTTTTAAAAAATGAATTTAATCAATAAATCAATAAATAAAAATTAAAGCGTACGAATATATATATATATATATATATATATGCAGACAGATATTATATGTGTAATATATTTATCTATATCTAGACGATGATGACTCAAGACTTTTTAAAAAAAAAATATGGTTTATTTTATATTCGAAAAAAACGCAGTAATCGGTTTTAAATCTCCGTGTATGTAGTAAGTTTAAAGTAAAATTCGCTCAAATTGATAACTGTATCGTGCATAGCCTGTTTAAATTGTCCAATGAAAGTCATAATAAAGTGCGGGAAATCAGAAAGGTCAACACAATCGCTTATCTTGTTGGAATTCAAAAAAAACATTGATGTTGGATCACGGAAAAACTTTTATTTAGGTAACAGTTCAATTCTTCCTTCTTCTTCTTTTCTGTATCATCTAAAATATTTTATATTACACTAGTACTATTATTACTATTATTATCTTTTGGCTTTACTATTATCGGCGTGTACTCTGTAAAGATATCCACTTTTTGTTTTCCCATTTTATTCTATTGTTTTCAAACAGCTTAATAATTGTTTACATTAAATTTAATTGTCAACTTTAAATTCTAGGCTTTTATTCGTTCGCCTCTAATTGGCAATAAATAAACAAATGGTTAATGTATCTTCACTTTCATTGGTTTAAAGATATTACGTGGACTTTTTTTTTTTTAATTTATTTGGAGTTTAATTTCTTGTTATGGTAAAATTTTTAATAAATTTGTTTCTAAAATGAAAAATGAATTGTTTGTTATTTTTAATAGTGAGCCAATCCAATTTAAGTTAAATATTTATTGTATAAGTTAATTTAAAAGACGCGTAAACGATACATTTATATCAGTGAATATTGGAATATAATCATAAAGGTCACGTGCTTTGCTTTAGTTTTGTGATATAAATTTGGAATAGAATTGGAAGATTCTATAAATATCTGTTATTTGATAACTAAATATCCGAACTTATCACCATTCGTGTGTAAAATAGAAGGAACATTCGCTAAATAATATAATATCAAGTAGAAATTTCTTTCTCCGATTGTCTTTTATTTTGAAAAAGCAACTTGTAATAGAAGGTAATTCGTGACCACAAGTTTAAAAAAGAAATTTTAGAAAAGTTATAACGGCCGTATAATAAATAAACACATAATGGTAGAAATAATATTAGATTACTAATAGTAACGGATCAAAACTGCTATTTAAAAACTCAAACAACGATACAAGCAAAAAAAAAGGTAAATATCTTTCTCGTGCAACCCACTCAAAAGGAATATTTTAGAAGAAATAAAAAACTTTATTTTGTCGATCTTTTACTATACATAGACATTCATTCAGTGAAACACTGATCAAACACAAGGAGGTAAGAACAATTTACACACACTTCTTTGCATAAAACGTTTCCATCAGATTGCCAAGCCAATCTTTTCATTGGTCAATTCATTAATTCACTATACACTTGGATTAAATTTTGAATTTTTTATAAAGCCGAGATTAATTAAAATCGTGTAACAAAAATTTTAGTTAAATAAATAAACAAGGGAAGGCTTTGTGATAAAGACAAAGGTTATATATTAATATAAAAATTTATTAGCTGGAAGGAAACTACCTATATTCCAGAAAGATCTAAGGAAACCCAGCCCAGTTTCAAAAACTGGTATTTTTTGTGCAATATTTTAATGTTGCGATCAAATTTACATACCAATTGAGACAACAAGACCGTATTAAATTCTTATTACTATTATTATAGTCTAAGCTTTATTTGTTTAATTATTTGACGAAAGAATATGATGAGTTTAATTTAGTGCAATGTATTTAACCAGTCCGTGCAACTTTCACTATTTTTTTTGCCCCGTACATTTTTTATTTTTAATTTTTAATTTTGTACGGAATGGAATTTGTGAATTTTGAAAAGTTGATTGGTGGAGGCCAGTCTGTAAGATCTTCGATTTTAATTTTATATTTAATTTTTTAATTTTGTACGGAACGGAATTTGTGAATTCTGAAATAGAAAAGTTGATTGGTGGGGGGCCAGTCTGTATGATCTTCGTTTCCATATTTTTGTTTCACACAGAGCATTTTTTACTACAGAGGCGCAGATGTACAGAATACGGAACCTCTCTATAGACTCGTATTTAACTTTAAAAAAAAGGAGATTTTCGGTCATTTTTCATTAGAATTTGTTTAAAAAAGGAATTTTTCGAAAAAAAAAGGAAATTTCAAGTGTTACGAAAATGATTCATTGTGTATATAGAGTAGTTAAAGTTAACGTTAACATCAATGTCAACGTCATCATTTAATGTCAACGTCATCATTTACGTTAATGAATATAAAATGAAGGAATGTTAATTGATCAAATTCATAATATTCTTTTGTTAAAAAAAAAAAAAATAACTAATTAAAAAAAAAGCATATCATCCATTTTTTTATCTACGTGCTTCATTAAAACCGTCTCTTCCACTGACAGTGTAATTAGTGGAAGCCAAATAATTGAATCAAATTGCTGGCCATTTGTGCCATATATAAAACAAGCCCAACCACGTTGTTGAGTGTTGATGAGAACATATTTGCTGAAGGACAAATATACATTACAATGAGCCAAGCTCTTTTGTTAAAAAACTTGCATATTCTCAGTTTTGACTCTGCTCAGTTAAAGGTCTCTAAAGCAGCATTAGAAGAATATAAATGATTGGAAAAGATTAATACTGAAGGGTTGCAAATTTGATAAGACGGTAAAAAATAATTAATTTATCATGTTATGGAACAAATCAATCTTTTCTACTTGCCACTGTATTTGTAAATTTTTTTTTTTGCAATATATATTAAAAAAAAAAAAAGGTTTAACAAGCAAGCTATTTAATATTAATATTATTATTAATATTTAGTTAATTGATGTTTACTGCTCCTGAGAAGAAAAACAATCCGTCGTTTTTATTTTATTATTATTGCTTTGTTTATTATATTAATATTAATGTTAAAATGCTTACAGATAAATTCGTGCACGTGCCGCCGCTCGCTCACTGCGACGTTTAAAATCTTGTTATTAATTATATATATTTTCTATTATGATGACAACCTAAGGGTAGTTTTTTGCAACAACTCGAAAGTAAAAGCTTTCCTCTTTTCAAAAATCCTTACACCATTTTAATCTTCTATTTATGCGACACAGTCCTTTTAATTGACAGTTTCAAAAGTGTTGACATGTAGTAGCAACAATCACAAGCTTTTATCCATCAAATGCTGCGCCACTAATTCATTTTTGTCTCTGGTGTAGTCACGTGATCACAATTTTCCAAAGGAATTTCAATTAGTTAGACCTTACTCGTTAAGATAAAACCTTGAATAAAATTTTTAAAGTGCTCCGTTTAACCAAGTGTCAAATTCATTTAAAAGATTTGATCAAAGCCAAGAAATGTTTAATAAGTTGTTTTAGTGGAAAGAAGATTGTGGAAATATGGATTTAATACTCACGAAAAAAGTAGTTTCTGTGCTACAAAAACATTATCTTTAGATCTAGTTTTGCTTTTCAAGTATCGCTTCTTACAGAGATAATTAAAGCTGTTGGTGACAAAGTTATTTTTATCCGAAATTTCACTTTACATAAAAACGTGCAGTGTTGAAATTTCGTCGTGTAACTAGTACAAATTTAGAAACTATCTCCAAAAATTAAAAATTTGATTGGTGTGTAATGTTACACCCCCACATTCCCCACATTGAATTTTCAACACTGAAAACGTGCATTTAAAGGTCCTAAGGCATTAGAGTCTGTTTCTTTATTTAAAAATAAAAAAATTTGTTAGAAAATCGCAAAAGAATGAGTGCTTGGTCCTTCTACATTCTTGTGGGAAATAACACAAATTCTCTGTGCTATATACCTTGAGCTTCTATTGCTCAGGGTAATAGACGTCGAGATTTAAGCCTTTTGAACGTTCTAGAGACTTCTTGTTACTGACGAGTCCTTCTTTAACAACTGTTTTGCATCTCATTTGAATATGCACATTGTGAACACCATGTTTTAATATTTTTGACCGAATTAAGAGTTACATTCCACCGAAACATCAACTTTGCAAGTGGCACTAGTCAAAAAAGGACAGTTCGGAATAAAATCAGTGAAAGATCAGGAATCTGATTTTCTACCAATTTTTACCTATTGTAAGAACAGTTACGATTTTCTTATATCTGATTATTGTTGAATTTTGGCGCACTCTGGCAACATTCAGTAACTAAAAGGCAAAAATCCAGCATCCAAAAAATTAGTAAACTATCAGACAAAAAATG
>CAJVPN010000392.1:0-29222 GCA_910592215.1 Entrophospora candida
AAGGAAATTCTAAATTTTTAAATTTACTACCCCGTTTATCCGAATTAATTTATGACTCTAATAATAACTTCGGATTATAAAAAAACCCCGTTAATCCGAAACCCCGTTAATCCGAAGAAAAGTCCCTGCACAATTGCCTTCGGTTTAACGGGGTTGCCTATGTATATATTACATTTGATCAACCAATAAAAAACATCATAAATCACATGATATGTTCGTACAATGCACTTAAAAAATTTAAGCTCCATACGTATGTACGTGTACGATACGTGTACGATCCCCAACCCTGTATTAATTAAATATTTTAAGTAAAGTGTCAAAAAAAAATTTTTTTTTTACTACAATATTATTATTGTGTTATGGCTTTATTATATTTGTTATATATTTTATAAGTGACTACAAGTTTTTTTTCCTACACATCAATTTTTTATCGCCACATGATTGGATAGGTTCTGAAAAAGGATTTTGCAATGAGGCGGACAACTCGGAGGGTTACGTAATTTTTTTATCAACGGTGTCGTAGTTCATTTATTATTATATTGTGCGGTATGCCGTTTTTGATAAAAATCACATCACTATCCACGTGTACAACAAGAATTTTGTATAACATATTTTATTTGTGTTATATATTGACAATAATAATTTTTTATCCCTTTTTCGTTTTTGGTTTTTTTTTTAATTTAGAAAAATTCAAATTAATAAATTTAAAAAATAAACTTAATACCGTAATATAATATATTAATTACAAAAACCCTTTTAAACAGATTTTAAACATACATTTAACACATTGTATAAACAAACGCAAAGAAATAAATTATCCAAATACTCAAAGATGAACAAAACCAGGCTTATAAATGAAATAAAACAAATGGATGCAACAATCCAAACTTATTTAAACACGCCATCAAATTTCTCACGTTCGCTCATCAAACCAAAAATTATTAAAAAACAAGATTACATCCATTTTTACAGATCTTTAGAAAAACTTTTAAAAGAACTTAAAAAAGTAATTTTAAAACATTCAAATCCCAAAGCCGTCAGACAAATTTCGAAGAAGAACGATCTGAAAAAATCACATATTGAAAATAATGATAATGATGACAATACTATCACAAAATCAGATTTGTTTTATTTCAGAGCAAAGGAACTTAGATTGTCATACTGGTTAAGATCTTTAAAATTAAAGATGGAATTTAAACATATCAAATTGGAATAATTAGATGTTGATGGATGGGAAGAGAAAATTAGAAATGAAAAAATAGCGCTTTGGAATCTTCATTTTCATTTGTGCTAAATATTTATCTTTACATATATATTTTCCCCCCTACTTTTAATGAACTTTTAAATTCATTCATGCAAAAATTCATGTGACACTAATTTTGATTTTTAATTAAATGTTTACATTTAGTGTGTATGTGCACATATATTATAACATTATATATAGCATTTAATTCGTGATACGTGATAATCGGTATATACATTTTTTTAATAATAAAAAACGGGGTTAATATTTATTAATAAAAAGTCTCATTTTTGTTTGAAAATTAGGCCGACGAATCTGTTAATTGATTGGTCGAAACAGTAGATCAGTCCTAAATTTGTATCATAAATTACACAAAAAATTTCAAAAATCCGATAGTAAAATTTGTTTTTTTTTATATTTTTGTCATGTTATATTGGAGAGAAACATTTCAATTCGTCGATTTTTACACATTTTTGTCCCGGTTAATCGGAATGAAACTTCCCACCCTTCTTATTATTATTGCATTACGTAAATTAAAATCCATTTTAATATATCACATAATAAAGGAAGGAAGTTAATCATCTATAACTAAATGTTGATAATTTGAACATGCGACAGTTTTAAAACTAACTTACTCTTCTCAACAGCAACAAAAATAAATACCGTTTCCATAAATTGAAATTAATTTGATTCACCATAAAACATTAAAGATTCCTTTGGCGATTCATATTTTAACATTAACCATTTTTGTTGAAAGTTTCTTCCTGATTATTTGACTTTTTAACCTTGAGTTGTCAAAACATCTGAATCTTCTGTTTAACCTTTCAGTAATTTTATATTAATATTTCACAAATCGTTTTCAACTCTTTCTGTCAATATCAATACCAATTCCTGTACGAAGCTATAGCAATTCGTCTCCATCCTATGTTGTATGAAACTATAGCAGTTCGTCGCCATTCCACGCTGTATAAATTTAATGGTTAGAAAAAATAATTATTCTGAATTAATTAAATTACAAAGATTCTTGGAGAATCCGTGCAATAAATCACTGATAATTTGTTGAATCATTCATTTATGTTATTATGGGCAAAAATATAGATCCATCAAAACACAAATCAAAAATTCATTGTATTTAAGATATATTTTATATCTTTATATAGCAGAATAATAATAATGTTTTAAATGCTTTAAGATCATTCTTCACGAAGATGGATTAATTTTGTTACGTTCATAAAATTTTAAATTTATAAATAATTTGACCCTATTATAATTACTGACAAAAGATTTGATTTATATGACCCAGCTGCGGCAGTGACTTATCTATGAAGTTTGCGGGGCCCTCCTATAACGATGATAAGGTTTTCTGGTTTTACCAACTTGTTTTAGTCAATCAAAAGAAAAATATAATGTTTTTTAAACACAAAGATCTTGAAATTGTTCAAACCTGATTGTGGTGGTAATTGTGATGATAGTGGCGATTGATTAACTATAATTGATACAGTCATTCTGAAATGCATTTATTTAATTGATGCTTACCATCATCGTCATTTTTAAGACATCTAAAAACCTTTTTAATGCCAAGTCAATATAGCTTCTTGTCCTGCTTGGGATTAAAGAACATTATTAAAGTCTCAGTTTACTAAAAGCAAAAGATTGGTCCTGTATATTTCAAAAGAATACAATTAATTTACAAAGTTTATTAATATTTCTAGAATGACGGAGTGGCAGCGATCACAACCACTATCATTCTTTTTAATGAATAACAATTGCGTGAATGAGCCTTTGATGTCAGTTTGTTGAGTTCTTTTTTATCTCATTTTAAAAATAAAAATATTGTTTTGATTGATAAACGCATCATACACTAATTACTATACATCACGCGCGTATGAATTATTACTATTGTTTTTTGTTGATGTGATCGATTTTTTTTTTAGAAAAACAATTTTATTTTTTAATAGATAGATATTTTATCAAAAAGAAATTTATAAAGAGGAGGAAAAGAGAATTAAAAAAAAAGCAATAGAAAATTAGATTGTGTTTTTATTTAAATATTTTTTAAAAAGAGAAAAAAAAAAATTGTCAGCAATATTATTATTATGATTAATAATAATGATAATCTATTAAATTGCTATTGGTGCTGTTTAGTGCTTTAATTTTTAATAAAGCAAAAGCGAATGAGAATATTATTAATATATTAATATAGTTTCTTATATATGTGTGTTTGTGAATATAAATATATACATATTTGTAACTAAATAAAAAATAAATAAAAAGTCATGGCGTCTTCATTTTGCCTTTATAGCCTGCTGCATTTGGTGTACCCCATCTATATTTTTATTTTATATTAATGATCGTTATTGTATAAATAATCTATATGGATATTAAAAAAATAAAAAATCTTACATTCTAATAGTATGATCGTCTCCAGCTGAAGCAAACATGTAAGGATTCACTGGGCTCCAATTGACACTGTTTACAGTTCCATTATGACCTGGCAATGCTTCTATTAATGTAGCGTGTTCTCGATGCCAAACATATATTTTTGAGTCTGATAAACAAAATTTGAACAAAAATTATTTGTTCGTTATATTATAATAAATCAAAATAACAACTGTATGTATGTAAATATATGTTGAGTTGATACAAAACCTTCACTTCCGCTAACAATAAATCCTTGATCTATTCCTCCAAAACAAGATCTGATAACAAATTTGCCTTGCTTCTGTCCATAATACTTCCTAACCAAACGATTTTCTTCAATGTCCCATAAATGAATTTTCTTTATTTGAGATATAAAGAAAAGTTTGGTTAGTAAAAAAAATCAAATGAGATATATGTTATGAAGATAAAGATAAATATAATGATATTTTTTTTTTTACTTCTGTTGAAAGATTAACTAGCGCGTATCTACAATCATTTGATAAACAAATCGAAGTGACATTGGCACTTTCTCCCATAGTCCTATATATATATGTATATATTAATTAAAAATATAATCGAAAATATTTTACTTTTAAAATTTTTTACAAAACTTTTTTGCATACACTTCTTCCTTCTTTGAAACAAGGTCATATATGTGGATCTTCTTGTCATGACATATTGCAACCATTCTCGTTCCATCTTTATTTATTGCTAAATCCATTATCCTAACTCCACTCCATCCATATAAAACTGTTCCATCCAAATTCTATATATATATATATATATATATATTAATTAATTAAAAATATTATATTGTTATTGTTATTATCCATTTAATCTTTTTTAAGAGTCAATTTTTTCTTTTTAAATATATTTAAATAAATTACCCATAAATAAGTATTTTTATCTTGGCTACCAGATATAAAACTTTTACCATCTGGTAACCATGCACATGTAGTTACAGGATCAACATGGTTGTGCATTGTTTTAAGACATTCACCTGACTATTAAAAAAGATTTATAGAAATACAATAATAATTTACTACTATTTTTGAAAATAATATATCTAAATCTAAATAAATGTAAATAAAAATACCTCAACATTCCAAAGTTTCAATTTGTTGTCTTGTCCACATGTTAATAAATTTGAATCATCTGGAGACCAAGATAAAAATGAAACACAATCTGTATGTTCTCTTAGAATATGAACAACATCCAAAGTCTATTGATATTATTTTAAAATAATAAATAATATATTTAATAATAAAATTTTATAATAATATGCTAGTGATATATATATATATATGTTATTATATTATTGAATTACCTCAAGACTCCATATGATAGCAGTTTTATCCCTTGAAGCTGAAGCTAAAAATTTTCCATTGTTCGAAAATGCTACATACCAAACTTCATCAGTATGATGATTAAAAATATGAGTCGTAACCGAAGGAAACTGTGATCTAAATAAATAGAATAAAAACCAATAAATTAATTAAGGAATAATAAATAAATAAACAAATAAATCATACTAACCTGTCACAGGCGTGATCAGAATATAAAGATATATATTGATCTGTATTATGATAAAGACATGATATACGTTGTAGAGTTATGGATTGTTCTAATAATGTTTCTAAACGATGTTCAGGAACCATAATTGAGGGTGAAATGTATCCTTATTATGTAAAAACAAATGTAAATAAATAAATATATATAAATATATATATATAAATATAGGGCGAGCAAATATTAATCATCTCCTTATCTTCGCATCTATAAAAAGGAATTTTTAATTTGTTAATTATGATTGATTAACTCATACTTTGAAGTTCTAGCAATAATTTTTGACGCGATGTTCCTTTAGCACCATCCCATTCAGAATGAAATCTTAAATCTTCAGCATTTGAATACATAATGTAACTACATTTCAAGTTGAAAGAAATAGATGTGTTGATTGAATTTTTTTTAGAAAAAATAAAATAACAGATTAATAAATTGACTGACTACAAATACCTAGATAAAACATGAACCCTGTCCAAATTAAAATCAAGTGGTGTAAGTTCAGTTCTTAATACGTGCAGAGCTTTTTTTAACTGACTAGATTCTAATAATTCAAAAAATTTTTGTTCTCGAATCAAAAATTTTACAACCTAAAAGAAAAAACAATTTTTTGTAAAATTCTATAAACAATAATGACAATTATGATAATAGTATTTATTATATTATTAAATCAATCATTAAATTGTAATCTGTATGTATTATTAATTATTTAATTACCACAGCATCTTTACTATTATCCAATTCTAAAATTGGAAGAAGACTTTCTACTAAGGTCCAGTCACCATTTAAAACACCATCTTTAAATCTTGCAACATCTTTACTTTCAAGTGGGAAACCAGACTCATTTTCTAAGGTTGTGGCGGCTTGACTAAGCAACATTTTGGAGTTTTAATAAAAATTGGAAGGATTTCAACAAAATATAGTAGTTTTTAAAAATTCGAAAATTCAAAAGAATAACAACATACTTATAACCCATATCTTGCATTGCTTGCACCATTAGCCTGACGATCTCACGTCTTCGAGTTCCTTGCAGACCATTATTAGTCGAAAATTGGCCATTAGTTGAAGATTGCACATTGCCGTTAGTATTAGTTGAAGATCTTCCATTTGTTGTACTTTCTCCTCCTATTCCATTTCCAGTTTGACCAACCCTCATATTTATTTCACGTTCAAGTGTGTCTATGCGAAGGCGTTTTGGAGAACGTGTATCAGAGTCAGAATCACTAGCTGGTAAATAATCGTTGTCAGAATCTTCTCTTGAATGATAACTAGGGGAAAAGTCCATTGATCCGGGCCTAAAGACCTGTTCTTAAGGACCGGACCAGTTCAAAATTTTTAGTCTGTTCTAACACACCTAAACCAATCAAATTTAATACAATATTGTGTGCACTATTTGTTAATTAATATTAATTAATTTAATTATTATATTTATTTATATTATTTATATCGATAAGGTTTATTTTAAGTGAAATTAACGCATGTGAATGTCGAAGTAAGCACTAAAATTCTGTCTTATCGCTTTTTTTATCATCCACTAAATTAAATAGTATTAGTATGATAATGCGTTTCAGTAGTCCGAAATTTAATGCTGATATTGTTAACATTTAGTAAAGATCGTCCGAAAATATTAATCGGTGATCTCCGAAGTTAAACAGAAAGCCGCCGAAATAGCAAATTTAGAAGTAAATGTGATGTCATTTTATATTCGTAACGGGCGTGTCACAATTTTTGTCAATTGAATGAGGGAAAAGTGACTGGAAGTCCCGGTCACTAGGGTTGATGATGGTCTTTTGTTTAGTAATTACTTAGTCGTGGCAAAAAAAAAAAAAAAAGAAACAATTAAAAGGCACAACAAAGAGCTGATATGCCTTTAGAAAAAGCAAGCTCTCTTTTAATAAACATATAAAACAAGGTGGGTGCAGGATAATAAAATGATGAGCCTAAAAAATTGTATTTCAAAATTAAATGTCAATTGAGTAATACAGTCAAGGTTAAAAGTTATTGACATCTATGTTGAAAATAACATAGATATTAAAGCCAGAACTGATTTTAATGTTGTTATCATTCTATTCTATCTTCCAATACATTACTTTATCATCTCTTTTGTCAATGCAAGAAAAGGAAAGGTGGTTTTTTGTAAAATAATTATTTTTATCAAAGAAAATAAGATCATGATTTTATTAATGCATTCTTATTTTTATTGGTCATTTTATTTTTTATTATCAATAGATCTCAGTTAAATTTACAATGCAGATCACATTTTATTGATGTCAATAAGACAATAATGTTTTTTGAGGTTTTTATGATTCAGTGATGATTTCAGCAGTTATGATTTTGTAGTTGGTTTTGGTGATGTTATTAGCAATGTTGTCAATGATAGCAATTTGTCTAGATTTTCCTATGCTCTAAATGGCTAAGTTCTGCTCAACTTTTTCCTTATTTAATTTCTTTTAATTTCTTCCTAATGTTCTTGATTACTAATCAGCTTATGCCTTTATTTTTGTTTAGTTCTTCCAGATTCTGTTGTACAAATTATTTCATCAAATTTTTGGTTCATTCTATATATAAAGCTGGTTTATATTGACGCAAAAGCTCAATCAACCAACAATCCATAAAAGAAATTCACTTACAAAGGCAAGCATTTTTTTAAAATGTTATTTTTATATAAAATGAAAATAAGTGAGTTGATGAGATTATCAGTATCTATTTATTTATAGTGGATTTTTTTAATAGTCATTAACAAAATCAATTTTACAATTTTTTTATACAAGGAAAGACTTTTTGAAAACAAACTGGTACTTATATAGGCTTTGTTCTTGGGTTGATCATGAATTTATGCTTTGGAATGATTACACCATTCATTTTATATGGAGAAATTGGAATCATTAAGCATTACGAACCCATTAAAGTTCATTTAAAATTCATCTTAATTTGAATTATCCGTTTGGTTCTAAATAAACTTTCAATATAATTCGAATGCTCAAATTCGTAATGAATAAAACAAACATCCGAATAAATCTTATTCGAATAGAATCTCTAATCTGACGTACATGAATATAAAGAAAAAATTTTTTTTTTACATATATGAATTTAGTGTTATCATAATAGGACTGCGGATTTCCCCCTAAGATTGCATGTGCTATCTGTCTATACATGGTATAAAGGATTGGAATTAAGCTCGAGATAAAAGAAATTGTATACACGATGACTCATACTGACTGTAAGGGAATAGGATTGCTTGGTTTGACAAATGTATTCCATCGTCACTCAGGAAGCGTAATCCGGTAGCTAGTCGAATCCCAGCAGAAACGTATTAATCCGTTGAAACAAGATATGATCGACATGATTGAAAAACATTTATTTGAAACCATATATGATTCTATTTTCTTTTTAAAAGCAGCATACTATCCGTAAAATACTGCGTATGTATGTTTAACACCTTTTTGGATTAATAGACAAAGTGAACATTCACAAAATTAAATTATTTATTAATTTTAATTGACTAAACTAAATAATATATAAAATATTCCAAATATATAGAATATAACTATGAAATTAAAATTGATATTAATATTTATAATTAACCATATAAACAATGTGGGATGTGGAGAAAGAGAATATATTTAATGATTTCATTAATCTGGAGACTATTTGGAAATGTTCTCATATAACTTAATTGTAAAGGAGATATAAAAACACCACTCCATCTTATCAACAGTTATCATTTTCAAAAGCTAGTAAAAAACTCTCGGATTAAATAATTTAAGAAATAGTCTAGTAAATTTTATTTTAGACCATTCAGCACTTATTAAAGATTTTAGCACTTTTAATATAGATTATTGTTGTATAAACAATCATGGATTTAATAATAATTTTCGGAACTTGAGTAAATTTACATGTTAATAACACTGTTCGATAATTATAATTTTCTGAAATTCTTACAACGTGTCTAATGAAACTACAACCGAAGAAATAATTTCAGAAATGAGCACTCAAGATTTATGGCATAAGGATCCCAACGAACTTGAAGCAGTATGAGATGAGTCTGTGAATGCCAATCAAGAAAATGTATCAACTTCTATTAATGATTATATTAAACCACATCTCTATCAATGCAAGATACAAATGAAATTGTAGGTAATTTGTTTTCATCACAAACATCTAAATGAAATATGTTGTATATAATACACCTTAAGTGCAATAAAATGTCGCAAATTTCACTGAATCATTCACAGTTATAAAATGCCTCAATTAAATCATCTCTAAATTGTGCAAAACTTTGTGTTGATATTTCATCATCCTCGCACAGGATCAATGTATTATTAGCACATGTGAATACATAAGCTAATTTATGTAATAATTTTCCTTCATTCAATCCATCAAAATTAAAAATTGATTCCAACAAGGGAATGGTAGTTCTATCTTTTACTAGCTGGGTGGTTAGAAAATGCCACGATCGGTAAAGCCCATCAAACTTTAAAATTCATGCAGAAAGATTCAACTATATAAGTCACCTGAAAACCTATAGTTTTAATGATGTACTTAAATTAATTGGATTGAAATCAAATTTTATTCGTTACATACTTGCATCTGTAAAAAATGTTGCTTCTAGTGGTCCTTCTCTTGCCTCTGACATTTGATTTATTGACTCGCGTGCTCTTATTTGTACTTTTATTTTGTCTTTCAATTGTTGAAATGGAGTAAAACCAAGAGGTTTTATCTCAGAATTTAGTATTGCTATTTTATCAACTAGGCATGAAACATCAGGCCTCATTTTTGTACCACTAGTTGCACGGTTTAGTCTAACACTATTGTCAATAAATAATGGTTTAATGATTGGATGAAGCAATTTAAAACAATGGAGTCATCTCCACTTAACCTCTCTATAGTTGTTTCCTCTGTTGACAACACTAGTTATATAAATAAATACAATAAGAAATGAAAGTATGAATATAATATTAAATAATACACATAATATCATGATACACATATATTTACTATTACAATTATATTGTTGATATTAATGTATAATATTTTAATGCATAGTTTGTAAATAATGGATAACTATTGTCATTATTTGAGTTCAAATAGATAAAGCCACAACAGATGTTACATGAAACGTTAAAACGAGCATTGTTATTCCTGCGGGATTGTAAAATTCAAGGATTAGTTGAAGAATTGTGTTTCGAAGACAACTTTACTACGATCATTGCCGAAAGCAGGGACATTTGAAAAAAGATCGTGATTAATTGATTAATTGATTAAAGAAGAAATTATTGGTTTGAAGAGATTCCAGACGATCTACCATACAAAGGATGGTTGGCGCGTCCTATTGCTGCGCCATGTGTTAAATTTCAAAAATAGCAATATCAACCAAATGATTTTATCAAATTTAGAAAAAAAAAGTATTACTGTAATTCTTTTCTTGTGTTAAATTAATATTAATATGTTTGTTATTTAATAATATTACACAAATTGTTGCCCACCAAATAAAATTATCGTTTTAATATTATTTTTTTACATTATCATTTTACATTATTATATAATTAATAACTTCAAGCAAAATGTCTATTAATTTTTCATCCCTAGAAAACATTAACTCATTATTTGAGAATGCAATCAATCATGATGAACATGCGGCACCATTAAAATATATTAGTAAGCTTGTAAATGATATAGCAAAATTATTGGAATGTGACTTCTATGATGTAGAAATTAAAGTTGGAGGAGCCCAAGGTGTTGTTAAAACTTTTAAAGTTCATTCTGCCATTCTAAAAGCAAGATCTTTGTATTTTAATGCGGCTTTATCAAATACTTGGATCAAAAAATCTGAAGATGGTATTATTTTATTCGAAAAAAATAATATTGCTCCAAATATATTTGAAGTTCTTTTAACGTAAGATTAATTCAATTTGTGGTTTTTTTTAAAAAAAAAGATTAAATGTGTGTGGCTTTTGAATAGAAACGAACCATACTCCCAAATGTATACTTGAGTTCATACAGTTCCTCTGTATGTAGAGAATTTTTAGCTTAGAAACTATATTCACTTTGCATAGTAGAATTTTGAAGTCTCTTCCCTTGAAGATTCGAAAATAATAGCAAATTCCCTAATGCAGATTTTTTTCTCAAAATATCATTTTAGGAGTATGGTTCGTTTTTATTCAAAAGCCTCATATATGCATTATATATTTAAAACAACATTTAATCTTATTAATCCATTTAATTTTATTTTTAAAAGATATATTTACAATGGAACTATTAATGTAGATAATTTGAATTCAAATGAAATTCTTGAACTTCTTGAAGCATGTGATGAATTAAATTTTAATGAATTAATTGAGGATCTAGAGAATCATTTAATCACTGAAAAAACAGAATGGATTCAACAAAATCTGATTTATGTTTATGGGGTTTCATCAAAACATCATTCATTTAGTTTACTTCGTGACTATTTTAGTGAAATAATTTGTGAAGATCCAGATGTATTTTTAAAATCTGAAGACATTGGAGTTATTGAAAAACCAATGCTTATATCTTTGTTAGAAAAAAATGATTTAAAATCGAATGAAATTGATATTTGGGATTCTATCATTAGATGGGGAATAGGACAAAGTGAAGAAGAATTGGAAGAAAAAAAAATTTCAGAATGGAGTGATGATGATTTCAAAAGGATGAGAGATGTATTAGATGATATCATTCCATTAATCAGATTCACTGAAATTATACCTACAGATTTTTATAAAAAAATTGAACCTTACAAGAAAGTTATTAATAAAGAATTATATGAAGAAATACTTCAATATTATCGTAATGGTGATGAATGTCAACCAAAATCATCTCTTCAAGCAGGTCCAAGAACTAGAAATGGAAATTTGTTAAATCTAAAAATGAAATTCTTAATTGCTAGTTGGATTGATCACAAAAATGGTCTTTACAATGTAAATAATTTACCATATGAATTTGAATTAATTTTAAGTGCTACCAAGCATGGTTTTTCAAGATCAGTTTTCGTGAATAAATGTTATGACATTGAACAAACTGTAGCTGTTATGAAAATCAAAGATACAGGTGAATTGATTGGTGGCTATAACCCAATTTTTTGGAATGATGATGAAAAAGTATCAGGTAAAGACTATTGGTTTGAAACAGATGAAAGTTTTATTTTTAAAATAGATGAAGATGAAATAAATAATTCGATATTAAGTAGAGTTGAAGATCCTAAATTTGCAATGCTTCATAATGAACAAAATCTTGATATTACTGAAAATAGTATAAAATTTCATGAAGATTTTATAAATTTTGATGATTTACGACTATTAAACACCATTGATAATAAACCTTATTGTTATTATTGTCATAGAAATATTTATGAAAATAATCTGAACCTTAGAAATAATCATAAAAGGGTTCATTTGTTAGAGGAATTCGAGGTTTATAAAATAGTAAAGAAAAATTAAATATTTCTTATATAACATATCTTAATAGATTAATTTTTGAGAAAATTCATATATACAATATTGTTATTAGATCAAGAAGAGTTGTTATTTTACAAATTAATAGATTTTTTTTTATGATCATGTAAAAATTTTTCATAATAGTTTCTAAACATATATATATATAAAAGCTATCTAATTATATTGCATGTATTCCTTTGGTATTAGTATTAGTAGACAATTAATTATTATTATTATATTTGAACTCTTTTAATCCAAATAGTTACTTAATGTTCGTATATATATATTTAGACATTTTTGTCTAAATGTCTAAATTAATATAAATAGTAATGATTTGCTTTAAATACAACTAAAAGTCACGTGTATATACACAAAATCCACAAAGTTCAGTAAATTATCCAATAAAAAATTCAATTTCAGCATTTTAGACAATTGAGACCATGATTGTCTAAATGTCTAAATTAATTTATATTTTAGACATTGTCTAAATAATTTAGTTTAGACACCCATATATAGTAATACCAATGTTCACTTTGTCTGGTATGCCCCAATTGATTTATTATAGAGAAATTTATTATATTAATAAAAAAGTTAAATTTTATATATATATTAGTAAATGTACATTTTTTATTATTTTTGGTAGAATAATTTTTTTTAACAAAGAATTACAATAATTTGAATTAATATAAAGACCACGGTCTTATACTATGGCTCATCAGCCAACAGTTTGGCATGTTCTTAAACAGGATGGACTTGGACCAGTCCTGACGGAATATTTAACATCCCTAGTTGTTACTCATGATATTGTTATTACTTGTATTAAATTGTTCTCTCAGTGTGAGTACCTCTTTTTGGTATTGATTTTGCTCATAAGTCAAAGAATTTATATGTCGCTGAATTTCCCTTTTCTCTGCTTCAACAAAACTGTCCAATTCTTGAATTTGCTGAAGTTTAAGTTCAAGTTTTCTGTGTTGACTATCAATTATTGCATTAATTAGACGATAAATTTCTCTCTCTTCATATTCGGCCAACGACATAGCCTTGGCGGCTGCAGAATCAAATGCATTTTTGATTACTTTCTCTGCTATGCCCCTTTGTTCCTCAGAATTATCAGTGTCGTCTGATTTATTATTATCTAAAGGCAGTTTTAATGAATTATCAGCAGTATTGATGTTATCAATGGCACTTGACTCTTCATTGTCTGGCAATTTCATATACAAGTTCAGATCTTTTATTGAAGATTTTGCTGCTGCTGCTGCTACACCGGGATTAACTGCTGAAGCCAACGTTGTTACCATGGTCATTATTGGATTATCTGTTTGAATGAATGGTGTGTAATCATGTGAAGATGAAGATTGTGTGTTTGGATCTTTAGTAAACTTGAATGGATCCTCAATTGGCAGTTCAAGAAAGTGAGAGATACATTGTTCTTTTGATCGTGTATGAACATGCATTGATACCATATTCCAATCATCTCCAAACAACTCTACGCCTTCAATAAGAGATAAAGTTTCGCCAACTGTCCAATCATTATCTTTGTATTTACTGAATTCAAGATCCTCAAGTCTTACAAAATCACCACTAAACATTGTTACAGGATAACGTCCTTCTAAGTAGCAATCAGAACACAATTCAAACTCTTGTTCTTTCAAAGAATGATATCTAACATCTGTAAAATTCGTTGAACAAACAGAACACCTAGTTGATTTTTGTTCATCAGTATGAATTTTTGGTTTCTTTCCTTTATCAAATATATTCTTTGTTTCAGTAATATTAATTTTGGGTTGATAAATGTTTTGAGCAATTGAGAATATGTTGGAATTGCAAGGCGAATCTGAAATTCCAATAGTTTTTCTGCCATTTGATAGGTCTTGAGTAATCGCGTCCTGAAGACCGTTATTAGGTGTGTCGGTTTTAATATTGAAATTTTTGGTAAATAAAGGTCTAATAGATAAACTTGATGCGCTTGAATCAACCTACAAAGAAATAATTTCATTTTAATTCCAATATTAATGATTTAGATTAATCTAATAAATAAATTTTATAGGATTACCTGATAATTAATCAATCCCCATTGTTCCAAAAAAGCATGCAAATGAATTATTTCACGAACATCGATTGGTAAGTTTTTACAACACGTAGTAATCGTTAAATATTCTCTAGGGTTAAGGTGATAGGTATTAATCATAAAATCTCTGGATTTCTTGTATGTTTCGGAAGTTTTTGTTTTATTTTTATTGTTAAAGAATTCCATCATAGCATCCTTTTCAATATCGTGAATTTTGTTGGAGTCGAACCATTCTGAATATGAAGGTACTATGACTTCACGTTTATACTCTGATAAAATTTCACGAGCTTCTTCGTAAAGCTTCTTCATGGCTTCTTCACCTTGAGTTAAATTTGTCTTTTCGCTATTTTCAGTATTGTTTATTTCTGTTATTTTAATGGAATTTTGTAACTTGTCATCAATATTATGCGAATGTTGTTCTTTGACCAAAATTTATATATAATGAATCGATAATCACGGTTTACGAAAAAAAAAGATTTTAAAATCAACATACCATATATCACATGTTCTGTTTTATTATCAACAAATGTATATGAAATATTTCCAACATCTCCATTCAGAATTGGGTCAAGTTCATTTCTTTTCTGGCGAGATAAATCTAGAGATAATGCTTCTTCTTCAATGTCAATAAACGATATTTTAGATATGGTTTTAGGTTCGGGTGATCTTATTCTAGGACGTTTTGAAGATGGCACTGGTTGAATAGCTTCTGTTTTATTGATGGTGCTAGTTTCTTGAACCTCATCATCTAATTTATGTTTTTTTTGTTGTTGAAATGTTCTAAGTAATTCTTGAATGTGAGATTTCTCTTCGTTTTTATAATTATTGTCAATGTCCATAACATTATCATCATCATCATCATCATCTTCATATTGAACTACAATATTGTTATCATCATTAGCTTCTTGTGCCTCCTCTTCATCATCATCATCTTTCTTTATCATATTATCAGAAACAGCATCATCATTAATATCATCATCAACAACGACGCCTTCTTCATCCTCTTCTTCATTCATATTTCCCCTTGATTCTTGACTCATTTTTACACTTTCAACCTCATCTTCATCTTCAACCTCAACCTCCTCCTCCTCATCTTCCTGCCCTTTATCAGACTCATTTTCAATTTCATACAAGTTAGACAATTCATAGTCTTCTTCATTCACCCATTCATTAAATTTAATGCTATCGGTAATCCAACGATCACCAACATTCCAAGGACCATTATTTATTGGTGGTGGTTCTGGATCAGCATGATCAGAAGTTTCCTCAACCCAAGTATCATATGAGTCAGGATAATACCACCAATGAACTAGTACCTTTCCATCCTTCTTTTCTAATGTTCTAAACCAATCTTCATCCTGATAGTCATTATCATTTGATTCATGAATTATATGAGTAGCCTCATCCAATTTATCAGTGACTCGACCTTTTATTTATATTCATTATATATAAAAATTTTTAATGTAAATTGATTTAATAAAAATTAATATATAGGCAGGCAGGCAGGCAGATCCAACTTACCACCCAATTTTTTAACAATTTTTTTTAATTCTCTAATTCGTTTTACAACAAGCGATTGATTAAACATGACAACAGGGTTTTTAATGATCCCTTTTTCTATTAAATAATTTCTAACGATTGAAACCATCTCGATCATGTCCTTTACATTGTGATCCCAATTCCATTTTTTCCATTTTTTGGAAATTTTGTACATGTAAGCTGATTGGAGAAGGTAATATATGGGTGATTCATTGGTGAGCGTTGCTTCAACCTTGAATAATTTTGAGGGTATTTTTGTCGGTAACATGGATTTTTTAGGAACATTTAACTTTGTTCCAAGCTTTTCCTCTTGGAATATTTGAAGTCTGCCAAGGAATATTGAGAGTTCCCTTGAAGTGACAGTTTTGAAATTGGGGTTGGTAGATGCAAGATCGTGTATTAAAGATTGTCTAATGGCATCAATGTATGCTATAGTGGTCGAACGTTCATAGAATCGTAAATCGACCTGTGGTACTTTAGTGTTTACAGACATGTTTGTTGACAAAAAATTTTATTATTATTAATTTTAATTATACGAGTAACGTAATCGATCATTAACATCAATGAAATTAGAAGTTGGGCTCCCCACCCCCTCGGTGTCACCATTATTATTACGTTAAAAATTCGGTTGATCGTTTCAATTCCTCTCAAATTTTGGAAGCGTGAGAACAAAACAAAAAGATGGCGCCATCATTTTTCAAATGATTCAAACGCCTCGCAATTGCAAATTTTATTTATAAAAGACTTAAATGTAACAAACCTCAGCAACTAGAATACTTTTCATTCAATGAATAATTAATTGAATACAAGAATCCAGAAAGAAATATATGATATATGGTGTATAATACTAACAATGAATGATGTGGTTCACCCAAGGATGAACTAATATGGAGACGAAAAATTTAGGCAAAATAATTAAAAAGCACACAACTAATTATAACAACATTAATTATTTCGAACGAATGTTGAAAAAATCGGTGAAGGTGGTTGGATAAATGGTTCCAAACGTTTAGATTATAACAATAAAAAAAGCTGTAGTTTATATAGCAGTTTTTTAATTGAGGTAAAAATGCTCAATTTTATTTTATTTTATTTTGTTTATTTATTTTTTAAATAAATATATTAATATATAATTTATAATTATTTCTCTTTCTTTTTTTCTTTAATTTAAAAGGTATAACTAATATACAATCTTAATTACATATGTAAAAAAAGAAAGAAATCTTCGTATTCACTTATCAAGAGAATTTAAAAATTATTTTGGAAGATAAAAGCTCAATCAATTCTTTATAGTGTTATTCATGGTTTACATGCAACAAAAATATCATTCATAATTTCGAGTACTAATATTCTACAATAATATGGATTGTGGATATAGGATTATCAATTCCAGCTAACCAAACATTATTAAAATCATTATCTTCATCAAATAAAAAAAAAATATGATGGAATCGGACATATACAGTTTTAGAGTGTTAATGTCATTGGTATCAATTTGGTCAATGAACTTTTAATAATATTCACATGACAATAATCTTGCAATATGTGAAAGAAGCAAGATCTGGATTTTCTAACAACACTCTAGAAGTTGTATTAAATTGGCATATCAATGTATGGATGCAGATCCTAAAAAACCAAAACTTGTTGAAGAGAAATCTATGAGAAAAAAGTTTGATGGAATGGATGAGATATCACCATTTGATCTATCTTCAACAATTGCAACAACTATTTTACATCCAAATGCCATCTACACTGGTAGAATTTTAAATAAACAATAATATATCGATTTGGGAATTCATTCCTATTACAGTAAAAATTATTGGCTGACCGGTGAACTGATTCTTCTTAGTTGTGTATTCATTGCATGATACATTTAGATTTTTTCCGACGTTATCCCAACAATACTCAATGAAAGTTCTTCTACACGTAAAAAATGCTTCATTTTTCTTACAATAAAGTAATTTTGATCGTTATAAAAAAAATGGGTAGAATAAAGTTTCACCAATAACTTTTTCTCGTGATAAATTAAGGAGTACTTCAAGTCTTTAGAATATGTCGTATTGGATGCAAACAAAAGACATATTCCAACACCAAGTTCGAGAACAACTTCAACATATTCGAACTCAAGAGTATCCAAGCTGTTGTGGGTCGGTCATAATGACAAGAATTAATATTTTGGATTGATGAATTTTCTTTGATGTTTACAAGCTGCTGTTTCATCAACCGACAAGTTGGGTGTCTTGATTGATGAATTAAATGAATTACATAATAGTCCTTTAAATATGAATCTCCAAAATCCTTGTATAAAATCACCTTTGTTCCTTATTTTTTTCAAAACTATAAAAATCACAAACACAGCAAATAAATTTTCTCGATAATCGTATCATCTCATTATCATTACATAAACACATCGAAATATTTAAATCATAGTCATGCCAAAGTTGAGAAGAAACAATTATGTAACGATGAAATTCGCTCTCGAGAAGAGAAGCGGTCGTAGTGGTAGTCATTATAACAACCGTCCTTCAACCACCACTAATAATAAAGACAATAATAATTTTAACGTAGTCTTTTCTCTAAACGAAGGGGGGATCGACGACGATAAGTTGTTAGAAAATCCACCATATAAAATACATTTTTCTAGTATAGAGGAGCTTATTTCCCCATCTACAAAAAGCCGATCATATAACAAATCACAAAAAGATCCAACGGCAAAAATATATATTCCTAGGCCGCAAAACGAATTCATGCTCTTCAGAAAAAATTACAGCAAGGGCCTTAAAAATCAAAAAAAAAGCAATCGTACAGCCGGTAAAATTTCAACAAGTGCTAGAGAGGAGTGGAATAATGTCTCTCCGCAAGTAAGATTATTTTTTATAAAACTGGCGGAACTTGCTGCTAAATTACATAAGGAAATATACCCAAATTATGCCTACGCTCCAAAAAGAAAAGATGAAAAAAATATAAACAGCAACAACAACAATAATGATGACGACGATTACTATGATGATGATGATAATGATAATGATTGTATATTTTCCATTAATGTTATCAGTAGCAACAACACAAGACGTTAAGTTCTTCAATCTCGATAAGCAATTATCAATTAAATGGATTATCAAAATTTAACATGTGATTTTATTTTTTTTTTGGGCAATTATCATGATAAATGTTGCCATGTGAATTGAATTATTAAATATTATTATTATTATTATTATAATTATTATTATTATTATTAAAAATTATAATTATTATTATTATTATTAAAAATTACAAACTAGCCATTATTGTCATTATTGTTATAATTATATTGTTATAAATATTTCAATACAAGTGTACTTAAGATCATCAAACTACCTAAAGTTAAATTATTTATATGAAATATACTACCACCACCACTAAGAGGAGTAGGAGTTAGTGTTGGTTTACTAGCACTAGCAGTATTAATATTGGCACCTGTAGCACTAGTACCAGTAGTAGTGGCAGGAGCAATACCAGTAGTACCAGTAGTACCAGTAGTACTAGTACTAGTAGTAACAGGAACAGCAGCTGGAATTGATACATTCGCTGAATTTATTATCTGAAATACACCTGAAGTTTCTACATAAGTACCTTGTGTATATTTTAAAAAACTATTAAATTTTTTTGTGGAAGGAATAAAATATTATTATTATTATTTAAAGAAAAACAAGCTACAAATAAAATTTAAGTGTAAATTGATCAATTAATTATTAACTTACTATTGTCCTTCTGGCCCGACATCACTTGGTACTGCGTAAGTAAATTTTTCCGTATTTGCGTCAACATCGTTAGCAACATTCCTAACAAAAGTTTGAATTGATGTGTCATTACCTATTAAAGGAGAAAATAACAATCAACTGTTAATTAAAAATATTAAAAATTAATTATTAATATATAAACCAATATTATTAATATTTACCACTAAATAAATCAATTTGAAGCTTGTTTAAAGTTTTTATAGGGGGATTTTTACCATCATCCTTCCATGTGATGATTTCAGTCGCCCCAGCAGTCCATATTGTTTTACTAAAAGGCGAGGTTGTAAAAACGCCAGCTTTTACTGTTGTAAGAAGTAAACTTGTAAAAATTAAAATTGTTGAAATCCTCATTTTTATTATTTTTTTTTTTTTTTAAAAAAAAAGTGAGTGAATTATATGTGTAGGTAGGTAGACGTAGGAGAAGAATGTGTGTGTGTGTGCTATTATATGCAATATAATAGATGATAATTTTAAATAGTCGCGGACTAATTAACTTCAAAATGAAAGTGTTGTGAGCGAGTGGAAATGGATGATAGTAGTGATTTTTTTTTTGAGTGAGAAAAAAAAGAACAAGTTTTTTGAAACTTTTTATACTTATTTATTTATACGTTGTTACTTACTCCACTATGTTTATATATTAATAAGGAGATCCATTGACTTTATAGTATAAATTGGGCAATTGTTTCAAAAACATTAATTATCCCACGTGATTCATTGTTCAATTTAATTCATTCATTTATATTCATTGATTCGTAATTTGAAATATTTTCATATTAAATAAAAACTTTCCAATAGGAATATGCCTTTAAATAACGCTTTATCTTATTAAAATGTCAATATCAATTAATTATATCGATGACGATTCGGTAATTGGCTGTGTGGTGTTGAGTCGAGTATGAATTTTTAATTAGTTTTGGCCGAGCAATATTTTTAGTTGTTTTTTGATAATGAAGAAATTTTGATAATGTACAGCTATACTCTTTGTTACTATCAATTATTATCAATCTTTTTTTTAAAATAAATTTTATTATTTGATTTATTTATACATTATAAATCTTAATTTGCTTAGAAATCATATAATCTTAAATTTGTTTTTAAAAATCTTTAAAGCTTATGTGTATAATTATAAAAATATTATTATTAAAAATAAATATAAAAAATATAATTATTGAAAAATAAAAAATAAAAATATAATTATTGAAAAATAAAATATAAAAATATAATATTGAAAAATAAAATATTATAATGCTAAAATATAAATATAAAAAAAAAAACACGTAATGATATAAGTAAGTGTGAGAGGGGATTCTTGGTAATATAAAAAATTACTTAATATTTCGATTCATAGTTATCGAAAACAGATCGAGATAATTCGATCTCTGGAAATAGTGGGGAATCGTATATGCTTGAAAATTGGTAATATTCAATCTCCGGTGATTCCAACTCTGAAAAGTTTGTTGAAGTAGGGGAACTTTCAACAGCAGAATTAGGGATCAAAGATTCTTCGAGTGACGTTATCATCACATCTGGCATACATTGAAGTTGCGCATATTGAATTTGTTGGTATTGTTGTGATTGGTCGAAAGATTGGTTCATGTTGGGATTTTGGAATTGTTGAAAAAACAAAAATTCTTGAAATAGTTGTTGTTGATATACTTGGTTTAATTGTTCTTCCGTAGAATAACCAATGTCGCCAAAGGTATTATTATTGTTGTTATTATCGTTTTCGTTGTTATAGTAGTAAATTTCATCATCATTATTATTATTATTATCATTATTGTTGTTGCTATTAATGATATTATTGTTGTTGTTGTCATAATTATTATTATTATTATTATTATTATTATTACTACTATTATCATCATCATCGTCATAATCATCATCATCATCATCATCATCATCATAATCATCACCATCATCATAATAATAATCGTCGTCATTATTATTGTTGTTATTGCTGTTGGTATTTTTCCCCCCCTTTCTTTTTGGAGCGTAGGCATAATTTGGATATTTTTCCTTGTGCAATTTAGCAGCAAGTTCCGCCAGTTTTATAAAAAATAATCTTACTTGCGGAGAGACATTATTCCACTCCTCTCTAGCACTTGTTGAAATTTTACCGGCTGTACGATTGCTTTTTTTTTGATTTTTAAGGCCCTTGCTGTAATTTTTTCTGAAGAGCATGAATTCGTTTTGCGGCCTAGGAATATATATTTTTGCCGTTGGATCTTTTTGTGATTTGTTATATGATCGGCTTTTTGTAGATGGGGAAATAAGCTCCTCTATACTAGAAAAATGTATTTTATATGGTGGATTTTCTAACAACTTGTCGTCGTCGATCCCCCCTTCGTTTAGAGAAAAGACTATGTTAAAATTATTATTGTCTTTATTATTAGTGGTGGTTGGAGGTCGGTTGTTATAAGGACCACCACTACGACCGTTTCTATTATCGAGAGCGAATTTCATCGTTACATAATTGTTTCTTCTCGACTTTGGCATGACTATGATTTAAATATTTCGATGTGTTTATGTAATGACAATGAGATGATACGATTATCGAGAAATTTATTGTTTGTGTTTGTGATGTTTTATAGTTTCGAAAAAAATAAGGAACAAAGGTGATTTTATACAAGGATTTTGGAGTTTCATGTTTTAAAGGACTATTTATATTTTTTTTTTTTATTATAAAGTTCAATTAACTTGTAAAAAAATCGGAAAAACAGTGTTTATTGTGTTTTACAAAAATTACTTATAAATAAAGATTTTCCCACATTCGAATAGATTTTCAGAATACAGTTTTGGATTTTTCTAAAATTAACAACCAAAAGCATATAATCAAAAACAATTCACTCTTTAAAAAGTGATGGCGAAGAACAAGAATAATGAGATAATTTTCATTATCGTTAAAGCATTGTGGGTAAATGTATTGTAATGTAATTGAGTGAAGTTTTTGTCCAAGATCGACATAAAGTTATAACTTACGTATTTGAATATTGACGCAGAAAAAAAAGAGAATGCGCATACATCTGATGGCTTGTATACAACAAATCAAAAAATAAATTTGCAAAACAAAAAGAGAATTATTTGCGATAATAAAAAAGGAAAAACAAATAATTGCTGAAAATATAATAGACTCGTTTAATTGATCATCAAAAGTTTTAAATTTCAACAGTTAATTCAATTAAGCAGGTTTTCAATATAGCACTTTAACACTATTGTCCTCTTGCTATTATCAAGGAACACAATTTCCGGTAGGTACGTAATATGATGTTGTTGTGATTTTCAAATATGGAGAGGGTCAGTCGATGTACACAAAATTACAATATTTGACAATGTTTTGTGGCAGTTAAAAAATTACATTTTTATTATTATTAATTTTTAAAGAATTCTAGGTTTTACTATTTCAAGTAAGAAATAATCAAATAAGAATTCCACAAATTTAAAATAATAATAATAAGGAATCATGGGAACAATGACTGAAAATCAATAAAAAAAATTACATTGTGCAACTTTACTTTATAAAAACTTATGGACTTATGTACACAACTGCGCTGTTATTGATTCCATATTTGTGTTTTTTTTTAGGGATTTCTATCAGATGCCGTCTTGTTTACAAGTTCGTCAACTTTATAGAAATATAATACTAACCAATCAACACCTAAACTTTCAATGCTTGGTTTTTATGAAGACTTTTATAAGTAAACTTCTAGAACCAGTGCTTATATTGTCGCCGCGTCGTCATCACTGATACAGTTAGTTTGCTTTAAGTTATTACCGTAATTGGGAACAAAACAATTTTTGAATTGGGGCTAACTTTATTAAGCAATGATCATCTGATGGTTTTACATAACGTGTAAATAAATATTTTTCCTAATCGAAGTTCCTTACGAAAATTTTTTTTATGGCAAAGTAAGTTGACTAATTCTAACAAACTTGCTTATTAATTTATTAAAGATCCGTCTAGATTTATTTATTTATTTATTTATTAGTAAGTTAGAAAACAATGATAGCCACAGCAGTGGAAAAACTCCAGCAACGAATGATAAACCCTATTCTGGAAAAACAATCCTTTGTTTTGAATAATAATAACAATTTATTTTTATTTGTTCGTATGACAATAATTACACCTAGTTAAGAAATCATCTATAAATACATTTTGCCACTTTAGTTGTAACTTTTTATTTTTTTTTTTGAAAATCTTATTTTTAATTGGATGATAATGAAAGACGGCAAGTAATTTTTTTTGTATCCGTTAAGACGAACCATACTCACATAATTTAATCTTTTAAATCAAGTATGATAGATTGATACGGATATTTTTTAATATTTTCCTCGAAAGCAAAAAAAAGATTGAACACATAATTTTTTAAAAATTTCAACTTTTGCCATAAGGAATTAATTTTTTACAAAAGTTATATTTTTTAATGAGAAAAAAAAAAAGATTTAAATAATCGATTGATTGATTTATGGGATTGATGATCATTCTTTTTCTGTCGTTTTGTGTAATTGTTACATCAGATATATAAAATATAGTTAATGTGTGTTTGTTGTTGTTGTTGTCATTGTTGGTGGCCAAATAAAAGTATAAACTCAATAAAGGGCTTAAAACATTATCTTTTGTCAATCATGCTTTCTTCTATTTTGGTTTCAAATAGTAAACTTCCTTATTCTTTTCTCTTTTCTTTGTCACCTTCTAAAACAAAAAGTTTTCAGTTCTAATAGGTTCAGGTTATATTGAAATTAGTTGGTCACATAGAACGAATAATGATACTAATTTTTAAAGAACTAATTATTGCAAAAATCGAATAAATGGGGAGAAAAACATTAAATCGATATTATATAATGAATGAGGTGCGTTATTTATCAGAATTGGTTGTTAAGGTTTTAGAAATTAGTAGCATTAAATATTGAGCCTGTTCCTTTGAGATTGTTTATTTAGGTATCTTCCCGATAAGAATATAATGACATTGAGAAAATCAGAAGTTCGCTTATATAGACAGATTGGGATTTTTAGACTTGACTTTAAAGAAAAAAAATTTTTTTTTTTTCATGGGAAGATATCTCCAGTAAACCCTTAAAGACTAGGCGTTATGTGAGTAATGCACACGGCAATCAAGAGATAAAATCTTAGGCATGCATGTTTTGGAAAAGTAAGTCGTCTACGCCTAATATTAAATTGCTAGTAATTTTCTTTTTTTTTAATATATTAATCATAAGCATATATTCAATGCATTCATTGTCTTTTATATATGATAAGAAAAATAAAGCCCATTTTCATTCAATATTATTGCCTTTTCTTCTTTACTGTAGTTTATTATATTTTGGAGATATTATTACTTTGTGGTGGCGGTGTTGAGTCCTGATAATTTATCCTGATTATTATTATTTTACTTGAAAATAAAAGATAACATGATTATCCAAGAAACTGCTTGGCCCTGTGATAAACGTGCATTTTTCTTTGACCTTTTAGTATCCCCCGTTGATGCTTCCAAGTTTTTAAGATCTTGAAATATTTAAAAAAATTGGGCTATTACTAGTTTTAGTATTAGCTATCTTTGAAACAACTTTTGACATGATACTCATTCATTGACCCCCGCATTAAATCATGACCCCTTGTACAATTTTTTTGTTCTTTACCAAAAAAAATCACGAAAAAAATATTTTTTGAAATTTTCGCTACGCCGAATTTTGAAATACAGGAATAAAATATCACACACCACCATTACTTGTTGGTTTCTAGTTCGTGTAGAAAGAAATTAATCCAATAATTGATTGCAAGGTTAAAAAGATTTGCTCTTCAATTTTTCCAGTTAAAAACTGGCTAGTCAAAATTTTATCGGAAATTCTTTTTATATATTTACTATCTGGATTCTGAAAAATCAAAAGTTTCAATATCGCCACCTTATAGTCTGATCACCATGAACACATTCAATTCGTTATCTGTTTTAATCAAATTTTGTCATTCAACGCTTGAAAAACTGATTGAATAAAAAAATATCTAAAGTTTTACAATGTTAGGATAAAACTGTGAAGGTGAATAATTGGTTCACCAAAATCATCCATCATTCGCACTATAAGTCGACAGAATATAAAATGATTAATAGGTTTAAAATTTTTTGTTAATTACTCACTGGATAATCAATGAATATTTTAATTATTCACCAAATGATTATCCGGATAATGAATTTAATTGATTGAATGAATATAAAACGAAAAAATCATAGTGGATTAAATTTTGTTCTTTTTTGAATTCCGGCTTGACTAACTAATCTCTCTCACTCGGAGCGGACGTTTCAGGTCCACACAAGTGTTTAGACAAAACGGGAGACCTATTTTTATTAGAATGGATCATCTTTCATTATCCAATTTGACTTCTTAGAACCACCCTTTAAAATATGAGCAGCATTATTGTATTATTACTTTTCCTAATATAGCAACTGAATGTTCTACTTCCATTTTAAATGAATGGAAAAGAAATAATTAATTTTTTAATTAATTAGAAATGAATAAACCGATTAATTAAACGAGATCGATCATTTTTCCAGTCTAGTTAATGGAAAGATTGAATAGAAAGAGTTATTCGGTTAACCAGTTAATTTTAGAAATGATTAACCGATTAAGGTTATTAATCAATTAACTGATTAATTTAAACCATGTCTTTACTTACGTTCGCTTTATTTGGACATGTGATTTCACATGAGATGTTGATATTCACTTTTAATTTTTAATTTATTTATATTTGGTAATCAATGAAAAAATTAAATATCCAATTAACTGAATGAATATTCAATGAATAATATTCATTGTGTGTAACCTCTAATTCGGTGGCCATTCTAGTGCACTAAAAATTTCCATAGCATCTAATAGATGACAAATTGGAAAAAACGAATTTCGAGCTCTGAAACAACTGAATATGCAAGTTTCATCATTTCCATGCCACATTATTTTCATCTTCAAATACCTTTGTAATAATATTCTACATATGAAATCAAATGAGATTGTGCAGCAATATCAGTACTTTCATCCCAAAAGATGATGTTTCATCTAATTCTCTCCAAATTATTGATAAAGATGTAGATTCCAAAATTTGATGACAAAGAACAAGAATTCTCATAATTAATAGAATTATAGTTAGATAATTATAGTTAGAGTTAGAAATAAAGTAAAGTGAATTAATGTCATATCAAGGTTTACTGTACTAGAAAACTTATGCAATGGAATGTCATTTTTGGCCATCCAATATATAGTTTTCATTAACCCAAAGACATGATTATCAGCCCTTTGGACAGTATTGCTAGAACTTTATACACCACTTCTTTTGCCTTTTCTCTATTTATAGCATCTAAAACTCTGAATGAGCTGAGCCAAGCTCTATCCAAGAAATAATAGGCTCGAGTTTGATGTTATATATATATTTTTTTAGGTAAATTCTACTATATATTTCATAGTAATTTTATTTATTTATGCACATTACTCTTAAGGATTTCTTAATACAGAATTTACAAAGATCCCCCCATATAATTAAATCAATAAAAATGGCGAAATCAATTTTTTCGTTACTCGTTTTCCTTATTAAAAGAAATTTCTTTTCAAATCCCGCTCTCCTTTTTGGATCAATAATCTTTGAAAACAACAACAGCTACTAGATTATTTGGATTATTGTTGTTATTTAGTGTATCATTATTATTTTTGCTGTTGTTACTACTACTACTACTACTACTACTACTATTATTATCACTAACTTGTATTATATTCAAGGGTTAATAAGCAGAAATAAAGATCCTTGACTAATACAACCAGAACTATTGGTTATTTAATTTCGCTTATTCATTCATTAAAAACATTTTATTAATACAGGTTACTAACATTGTATTAACATTTGTTTTCTTCGAAAAAAACGAATTTATGGTTAAATGACTGCGCGAAAAAATATCAAACTATCCTAGTTACTAATGATAATTATATATAAAACATTGTATTAATGTTTATGATTAAACGATGTATTATTATCACGCGACCATCAAAATATTCTATGGGTAACTCTATTAATAATAATTCTTATTGTATAATGTCGTTTAACGAGATGTTACCAAAGTTATAAAACTATTGTGTCAAATAACTGCCATTAAGCCAAAAATGGCGCAAGTAAAATTGCTTTAAAGGCTAATAAAATGTATATAAAAGCTTGCAAAAAAAAACTTGTATAATCCAAGGTCTTTTTTTTTATATATTTCTCGTGTATCCCAATCTATTTTGTTTTATCAGTTGCCAAGTTTTCTTTTGTGAATACAAATTCAGTTCCCACTCATTTATAACGTGATGCATGATCGGGGTAGATAAAATTACTTTGTGTTCCAGGATCGATTAATTTTAGTATAATTATTATCAAACAAGCTACTGTGTAAATAATTATGAAAGCTTTTATAATATTGATTAAGTTAATAAATCCGTCTTTATCTTTATCCTTATTGTAATGATCAACGAAATTTCATTAAGGATAACTTCTGGTCCTCAGAGAGGAAAATAATGGGTAATTAGCATTCTAATAAAATAAAACTCCATGATAGATTCATGATTTTTATTAAATAAAATTGAACGTTAATAACTTTTAAAAATAAAAATAAAATACATTGTCTTTATTTTCTTTATTTAAATCGTATTTAGTACCTTGGTAAAAGGCAACAATTGTAAAGCTTTGGCAAAAAGCCACGTTTATTTGCTTTAGTGAGCAAATCAGCAAGGTTAGGACTAACGTTGTTGGTTAACTAGTGGGTATCAATGAAGTTATCATCCAAAGGTTAATCGGAAATACTGGTAATATTATTATTGTAGTCGTAAATATAAGGGAGTCCAATAAATGTAAACAAGGGTAAACAACTGAAACAAATCGATTAAGTGTGCTCACAGATTCATATAGGTGCAGTGATCAAGAACCAAAGTAAATTCGTAAACTAATTAATTTAAGCACCGAATTATTAACAACCCAAAATTAAGCCATAATTGTTAATTAACCAAAATGATCCTCACAATATTACCATTTAACAAACTGTAGAAAGTTTATTATAAAATAAAAAGATAAATAAAAAGAAGATAATAAATTTATAGTGGAGATTAAATTAGTCATTCATCGCTTTACTAGAGTTTAATTAATTAATTAA
>CAJVPN010000393.1:0-29195 GCA_910592215.1 Entrophospora candida
ATTCTGGATCTCTTTCTATTTTTTTATTGCTTTCCATAACTTTTATCATGTTTGTTGATTAATACATTATAAGCATTAGCATCTGTCCAATCGAAAACAATGCGATATTGATCATTAATTCTAATGCTGTAAGTTCTTTCAGTTCCTTTTAACTTTTCTAAACGATTATTTGGCAATTTGTCTAAATCTCTTAAATCCTTGGCTTCATCTAGTAAGATTAGTTTTCGCAAAACTACCTTTTTGATGCTCTGATAAAGAGGAGATTTTTGTTTTTTAAATATCTTTTCGGCCTCTTCATCTTTAAAACTTTTTATCGCCATTAATAATCATTATTCTTATTATACCAAATATCAAGGTATAATAATATTTTAAACCTTTCTTAACTTTTTATTATTAATCTCGTGGATGACAATTCCTAATCCATAAATGGTCAGTAGTATTATCTTTAAATCAGAAAACTAACCGATATCTTTGGTCTTTATAAAGTGTTCTTTCCAAGACATAAATATCTCTTATGCCATAACTGGTTCGAGGTTTCATCCTTTTTCGACCATTTAATCTTTCATTTAAGATATTCAAAATTAATTTCTTAGTAATTTCAGGGTGTTTTTCTAAATAATGGTCAGTAATAGTTATTCAGTTAATAGTTTTCTTCTTAAAAAGGTAATAAGCAAGAATAAGTCCATTGTAATTCATCATCAACTTCACTAAATTTCTCTTTTTCTAGTCTAAACAGTTCTTCGGGCATGAATGGTTTTGACTTTTCTAATGGTAATTTCTACTTGGCAAGGAGCAAATAATTTACTGGCCGCATTTATTAATTCATCGGAATTTACTTTTTCTATGCGAGTAAAAAGAATGTCCTCTAACTGGTCTTGTGATAGATTAGTCATTTTTCTTAATTCTTCATCAGACAAACTATTATCCTCTTGATAACCTAATATTCTCTCACAAATTTCGTATTTTGCTTTTTCAGCAGCAGTAGCATTCTCCGGCAAAGCCCAAGAACCTCCTTGGTAATTAGGATCTTCTATCTTCTCTAAATACTTTTTAAATTCTGAGTCTTTTTTAGTGTTTTTTGGTTTCACTACTTTCTTAATGAGTTTTTTTTCATAAGGGTAAAATTAAGTATAAATAGTTTTTAAAGGAGAGGTGCTGTTTCGTTGTCATCATCATCTCCCCTTTCAGAAGAGGGTCTACTTCCTCGTGAATCAAATTTCTCTAACAATTCCCGACACTTTCTTACTTCTTCTAACATTTCCTTCAATAATTCTTTAGTACCCCTAGGAGATAATCATCCTTCTCTAAAAGCATAAGCAACTAGGATTATTAGTAGTAAAATAATTAGTTTATTCATAATCTTTTAATTTCTCTAATAGTTCTTTGCACAATTTTTATGCCAAGACTTAAACTAAGTAAAAATGGTTTACCAAAACCCTTAAAAGTTAACTGTTTCCAGCGCCAAAAAGGTTTTGAAATTAAATTTGTAATTTCTCGGCAACAGTATTCCCAAAAGAATAACTGGGATTACTGAACCGAAGAGAATAAACACCAAAACCAAAGAATTTGTAATAGTTGTTTACGAAATACTTACCAAGATAAACTAACTTACTGAGAAGCAGTTAAGAACTCTAAGAAAAGGGCTTTATTTAGAGTTTATTTACATAGTGGTTGGATTTATTTAGAAAGCAAAAAGAGTGAAAAGAATAGAATACTTTTCTTACTTTCTAAATAAATTAAAAGTATTCAGATATTAGATACTTTTAGAAAGTGCTCAATTTTAAAGGGATTTTTAAAGAGAGGTATAGTTTAGTATCGGTTTTAGAGTGTTTTGGTGAATGTAAAGTAAAATGGCTATTAGAGGAGAATAAATCTCCCCTTTTTTTATTCAAGTGAAATTTCTATGCTAGCCTGATATTCTTCTCTTGCTTCTTCTTGACTTTGTTCATTAGCAAACTTCTGTAAATTTCCTAAATAATCTTCAGCAACTTTACCTCATTGTTTTTCTATCCGGTAATTCGGATAACCATTTTTTAAATACAACTCAAGTCTTAATCATTAATGTGTTAGTAAAGAGAGTTTATAAAAAACTCTCTCTTGCCTTTTTAAAACTACCCTTTATCAATCGATAATAACTATAACTTCAACAACTGTTCAACAACTTTTTGAGCTTGTTCTCAATCATCTTTCGGAAGTTTTAATCCAGCAGCACGAATGTGTCCGCTGCCACCAAAATTTTGGGCAATTTTATTTACTGGATACTCAATACTTTCACTTCTCAAACTTGCTCTAATTTTTCCATCTTCTGTTACTCCATCTGATACAAAAAGTGCTCAAACTTTTACATTTTCCATTTCAGAAAGCGAAGTAACATAACCGACCACCTCATCTCTTTTAAACTTTCAACCTTGCTCGTGGAAGTCACTCGGCTTGATAAATAACCAAACCTTTCCATTATCAATTTTAAAATTAGACATAATGAAACCTTTTACTCTTGTCTCCTCAACAGTAGATAAAGGATGAACACCCTTGTAAAAACTAAGAAGATCGAAATTCGACTTTGAAAGCATCATCCCGGCAATAGTCAATGTCTTTTCTCCGTCCTCTTTTTCTGAAATATAATGAAACCTATTAGTGTCAGTAACCATCCCATGATAAAGTGCCTTACTAGCTTTTTGTGGAATGCTTAGATTTTGGCTTAGTGCTCACTTAGCAATCATTTGACTACAAGAAGGACTATTATCTTCCACTCAAGTATTTTCCCGCTTGGCAAAATTACCTAATGGTTCTTTTACTGGATGGTGATCAATTTTAATGAGTTCTTTGCCTTTGTTTCAGAATTCGCCATCAATTATATTCTCACTAGAAGTATCAACGGTAATTACCAAAGCATCGCGATAATCTTCTTCTTTTGCTTTATCGGCAGAATCTTGAAAATATTCAAGACGATCAAAAATTCCTTCTCTATATCCTTTTAACTGACCGCTTTTTCCTGCTAATAAAACTTTTTTATCTTTTCAATTTTCTTCAATAATACATTTCAATCCAATTTGTGCTCCATAAGCATCTCCATCAGGAGAAATATGGCGATGAATAATTATTGTTTGGTACTCAGAAATCTTCTTTGTTAACGCTTGAAGAAACTCTTGGTTTTTTATCCCTAAAATATCTCGTATTTGTTCCTCCGTTTCTCGCATCGTTTCAAATGTCTCTTGTATTTGTATTATATTTTCTTTTGGCATAATTTTATTAATATTTTATTTTTGTATTTTTACTAATTTTACAGAATTAGTGAACTGTCTTTACAATCACTACACGGAACTTAATATCAATTTATAGCAAATTAGGTAGTGAATAAATTATACTAATTGGCTATTTCTCTCTCTTTTCTGACCATAGGCACATATTAATATTATGATTATGCTAATAATATATACTGGTTTTATAAATTAACTTTTCATTACTGCTAGTTAGTCTTTTCCGATTTTTAGTTGAAAATCTTTATTAAATATTAAAGGATTATTGCGATAGTAAGAGTTAGAAATGGTAGCCCATAAACTTACCATTTTTGAAATGGCAATTATTGCTAAAATCTACTTTTTTGCTTTTTTGTAGTCATGCTTACTAATCTCAATTTCTCAAGCCTGATTATCTTCTCAAAGAAAAAAACAACGTCATTGTCCGCCAATTCTAATACTGTAATGGTTTTTAGTTCCTTCAATTTTTTCTAAACGAAAATCAGAAAAAGTATCGAAATCTCTTTTATCTCGGGCATTAGCAACTACTTTTATTCTTCATTTGGCTTTTTCGGCTGGTTGAATTCCTGCTCATTCTTTAACTCGTTTACCTAACATGTATTCCTCAACTTCAGGACTTTTAAACTTTCTTCTTTTAGTGATCTGAAGCATGCTTAGAATTTCCTAGTTTTTCTTTATAAGGAGTTATCTCTTCTTTTAGTTGCTCTATTTTAGCTTCGGCTACTTCTTCTTCATAACTTTTTTGGAGATTTAGTCACAAGCCTACACTAGTGTTAAAGTATAGAGATAATCGTGCTGCTAAATCAGGAGTAATATCAGCTCTTTCTTCACAAACTCATTTTATTTGTTCTTTAGGAACTTTTAGAGCTTGAGCTAGTTCTTGAGGACTAATATCACGAGGAATTAAGATTTCCTCTCTTAGTATAGTTCCAGGATGAATGGGCTTGACAACAAAGTCTCTTTTTTTCTTGCTTACCATAATAAACAGTTTTAAATAAAAATCTCCCCCTTCTAACTCAGTATATAAACCAATTAATTGCTTATAATTACCACTCTCTTTATATTCTAATTCTACTTCTTTTATTACTAAAATCCATCCTTTAAAAAAGACTAATGAACTTACCAAGCAAGAAGTAGAAATAATGCGGTTCAGTTTAATAGGTAGTGGGGATAGTAATAGTATCAATTCTTTAATCTTAAACACTAGAATGGAATGTGACAACATTAAAGTGTTTAACAGCAATAACTTTTTTTATAGTTTCGATGTCTCAAATCCTTCAAATTGTCATTGGAACTAATAAAGTTAGAATTTAGGAATAATTTCTATCTTGGTTTCTAACTCTTGTAAATCGACTGGTATCTCTTTGTTGGCTATTTGATAAACATTTCTTAATATCTCTGTAGCATATTCTTCTAACTCAGTAGTTTTTTCTTTACTGTTTAACTTGTTTTCTCACTCTATTCCCTCACTTAACAATTCTGGAGCCACTCCTAAATTTCATTTTAAATCATTGATTTTTTGGATTCAGGCCTTTTTAGATTTTTCTAGATCTTTGTTTCTTCTCCAAGTTTGATAGTCATAAACTTTTTCTTTATAGTCTTGTTCATTATAACCGTAATCAGTAGCAGTGACTTCTTTTAAAACATAACCACTTAATTCTCTTGCTAATTGTCTAGAATTAAATACCTCTAGACTATCACAATGAATTTCCCGTAAACTAACTGGTAAATATTCTAAGTCTGAGTTAAGATTAGTGTTAGTGATATTCAAAGAGTTAAGATTATTCACATTTTCTAAAGGTTGTAAAGAACCATAAAAATGATTGCAGATTTCTTTTTCTATTTTTTTTCTATCACCATTACCGATTCATAAACTCTTTAGACTGACAAAGTTACTAAAAACTATTAAGTCTTGCTCAGGAAAATTATTGTCACTAATATTTAAATTAGTTAACTTATTAGGATTAAGAGAAGAAAAGTTTAAATTAATTAAATAGTTATCATTACAGTTAAGAATCTCCAATTGGTTCAAATTAGTTAAGTTTAATTCAGTTAGTTGATTAAAATTACAGTAAAGTTCGGTTAGATTAATGCATTTACTTAAATCTAATTTAGTAAGTTTATTATGTGAACAACATAATTCTTTTAAATAAGTGTTATCATTAACATCCAGATTAGTTAATCGATTGTAAGAGCAATCAAGTTTAACTAATTTCTTATTACTACCGAGATCAATTTTTGTTAAGAAATTGTTAGAAAAATCTAATTCTTCCAATTGGGAGCAATTACTGCAGTCTAAGTTAGTAAACTGATTATGATAACAATCTAGTCTCTTTAATTGTGGATTATTATTTAAATTTAAGTTAAGCAATTGATTTCTGGAGCAAATAAACTTAGTTAAGTTAGGACAAGCACTGATATCACAACTAGTTAACTGATTGTTATGACACTCAATTTCTCTTAGTTGCGGAAGTTTACTAAGTTGTAATTCCTTATTATCCTTAAATCAGTTGATATTTATTTTCTCCAAACAAGGGCAGTTGATAATACTTACCTTTATTACTTTATAAATATCTTTTCAACCTTTTTTTATCTCTATCAAATTAGGAAAATCACTAATAATTAACTCACCTTCTTCCTTGTCTTTATATGCCAAAATGGATAAATCAATAATTTGAACTGTAATTTTTTCGGAATAACTTTTATCCAGTCATTCCTGAGCGGTTAAAAAAGGAAGTTTGTCACTGATTTTTTTTTCTATAGAGCGAATCATTAGTTCATCAACAATGTTTTTTAAACCACTGTCTGGTCTAATCTCAATCGAATAATCAATGTTTTCTATGCTTCCAGGTAGGTATTTGTAACCTGAGTCAATGTCTGTATTTGAAATGTGAAGGTGCTTCAAATTACTCATACCTTTTAATGGTTCTAGTGAACCGATAAAGCGATTATAAGTACCTCAAGAGATTCTCTTTGAAACATCATTGCCTAAATAAAGGATCTTCAAGTTGGTTAAAAATTGCAAAAAACTTAAATCTTTGGCAGGAAAGTTGTTGTTGTCCACACGTAAATCAGTTAATTTTTTTGGATTTAAGAATTGAATAAAGTCAGTGCTAGTCAATCAATTATTAGAACAATTAAGTTCACCCAAGTTGGTCAGTTCTTGGCAGTTAAGTTCAGGTAAAGCGTTATCAGAACAATCAAGTCTGCTTAACTGAGGACAATTGATAATTTGAAGATTAGTTAAACGATTATCAGAACAATCAATTTCTTCTAATTGAGGACAATTCTCGATTACTAAATTAACTAACTTGTTGTCCGAACAGTCTATTTTGATGCAATTAGTTAAATTAACTAAATGTAAAGTACCTCCTAATTTTTCGTCCCATAAAAATAGATTGTTGATATTTTCTCTTTGGTCCAAAGGATATTTCTGATTAAAGTATTCTTGAGCACTAATTGTGTTCTTTCAAGCTTGAAAGTCATAAATTCCAGGGTTTTCTTTTCTCTCATAATCTTTTAATATCTTTGCAATTTCATTAGCCTTAGCTTCTGCAAGATAATCACAATTTTTTTTAACAACAATATATCCTAAATTATCTGGCAAGTTTTCCAAATCACATTCTACTCAAGTATTAGTGATTTCCAGACCGTTTAGTTCGGTAAGATTCTTCAGAAATTTTAAATTGCCGAAAAAGCGGTTATAGAAGCCTTGTTTAATTCTTCTTGCTTCATTGCCAATGGTAAGCGTATCTAAACTAATTAAAGACCCCAAGCAACTTAAATTCTGAGATGAAAAATTATTATCATTAATTCATAGCATAGTTAATTTTTTTGGATTCAGAGTAGCAAAATCAAAACTAGTCAAAAGGTTATCGCTACAATCAAGATCTGCTAATTCAGGACAATTAATAATAATCAAACTAGTTAGTTGATTCATACTGCAATTAATTTTTTTTAACTGGGGACAGTTCTTAATAATTAAATTAGTCAAACTATTTTCTGAACAATTTACTTCTGTACAAGTTTCCAGACCACTTAAATTTAGAGATCCTGTTAATCCTTCGCAACTAATATCTAGAATAGTAATTTTTTCTTTAGAAAGATAATTTTTTTCCAATCACCCTTGAGCATTTTTTGAGTATTTTAATACTGCAAGATCCAAGTCAATAAGAAAATTTCCGTAACAAGTAAGACTCGTAAGTTGGGGATTGCAACTAATATTTAGATTAGTCAATAGATTATCAATGCAGTAAAGATAACTCAACTGTCCGCATCCACTTAAGTCGAGTTCGGTTAATTGGTTACCACGACAATTAAGAATATTTAACTGCGAGCATTCACTTACATCTAAAGAGATTAACTTATTGCCGCCGCAATAAAGTTCTTTTAAATCAGTTAAGTTGTTAATGTCTAAGTTAGTAATTTGATTATCATTACAACTAAAGGCATCTAACTGTTTGCAATTACTTACGTCTAAACTGGTTAATCGATTATTATGGCAAGCAAGTTTAGTTAACTCATTACAATTACTTATGTTCAAATTAGCAATTTGGTTATTAACACATCAAAATTCTTTTAATTCAAGACAGTTGTTAATGTTTAAATTAGTTAGTAAATTATCAGAACAGTAAAACCTAGCTAATTTTTTACAATCTTGCAAGTCTAAACTAGTAAGTTGATTTCTGGAGCAGTCTAATTTCTTTAAATTACTAAATTTTGCTAATTTTAAAGAACTAGTTAATCGTTGTCCACTAATGTTTAGCCTGGTTAATTTTTCTCTATTATTTAAAGGATAATTTTCATCTAATCATTCCTGAGCATTACATAAGTCTTTCTTTTCCTGACGAACATACCCTCCCCCACTTTTATCAAATAATTCGAATCCTAGGGAAATTAATGAATCAAATAATTCTTTAACTTTGGCTTCTGGTCTTGCTCGAGTAGAAGCACAAATCGTTTTTAAACCAGATGGCAAATAATTAACTCCGTTGTTAATATCGGTGTTAGAAATATATAAAATTTTTAAGTTAGTTAAATTTTTTAAGGGTTCTAGAGAACCATAAAAGCGATTGTAAACATTTTTTTTGATTTTATCTCAAGCGTTGCCATTGCCAATTCATAATTCTTCTAACTTAGTAAAGCAACTAAACGATGACAAATTTTGCTCAGAAAAATTGTTATTAATGAGATTTAGATAAATGAGGTTAACTGGATCCAGAGTTGCATAGTTCAGATTGGTTAAAAAGTTGTTACTACAACTAAGTTCGGCTAATTTAGCGCAATCACTAAAATCTAATTCTGTTAGTTGGTTATGAGAACAATTAAACTCGGCTAGATTAAAAAAACCTTCAAGTTTTAAAGAACCACTTAGGTTTTTAAAACTAATATCTAAGTGGTTTATATTTCCTCTTTGCTCTAGTGGAAAATTTTTATCTAATCACTCTTGAGCTTCTTTTGGCTTGCTTCGGTGTTTATCACTAATAGACAATAACTCGGAACTATTTGTTTCCTTTCCTAATTTCTGAGAATACTCTTTTTTTAGTTTTCCTATCTCATATTTCGAAACTTCTTCCACTACTAATTTCTTATCATCCCTCAGTCAGGTACAGAAATTGACATCGTACTTAGGATTAAAACTATTTCCTAAAGTAATAGCTCACTCTTGAGTTTGATAGTAATCAAAGCCCTGGCTTAGTCATTTCATCATTAGTTTTTTACTAGAAAATTCTGAGTTAATTTTTGATCAATCATAATCACCAGTCACACTACTGAGAAAAACATTTCCCCCTAACTCTTTATTAATTTCGACATAATTATTGAAAATATGTTTTAAAATTTTTTGTCGAATAATTCTCTCCTTTCCCTCGGCTTTTCTTTTTAGTCTAGCCCTTTTACTTTCTAGTTTTTTATTTTTTATTTCAATAGTTTCAGAATCTTCAGCATCAACGGAAAATAATCGAATTTGTTCTTCATTTTTAATATTTAGTTTTTCTTCGTTTTTTTCTATTAGAATTTTTTCGTAATAATCACCAGCTATTTCTTCACGAAATTTTTTTAACTTTGGGGGTTCATAAACACCTTGACAATCCTCGCTACTTAAGTGAGTTAGCAGTTTTCTCCGCGACCTAGTTCTTAGATTTATGTTTGTTTTTAGGTCTTCTAATTCTTCAATATTAACTAATGGATTATCCACATGAATAACTCTTGGGCAAGACTCAATTATTTCAGCTAGAGTTGACCTCAACTCTTTCTTTAACTGCTCAAATTCCACTAATATTTTCTTATATTGTTCGCTATTAAGAGAAAGACTTTCTAGTTCTTTCTCTTTAATAACAACCTTTTCTTTTAGTTCAAACTTTCTTGCTTGTGAACCTTTTTTCATTGAATCAATATCTTTTTCACGTTCTTCTTTACTTCTAAAGTTTGCAAAGTGAGTACGAACTATGGTAGTGTGTTCAGTAATATTTTCATCAAAAATAACGGTTCTTAGCAAATTGTAAGTAGCCATTTCGTACTGATCAAATCTCTTACTACCGACAACAAAAAATATTTGGTCAACTCCATCTCTAACTAAATAAACTGCCTTAGCAATTATGTTGAGTACTTCATTATCTTTTAGTTCAGTGTCGCCAATTCCTGGAGTATCAATTACTAAATATCTGTTTTCTTTATCAATAAATTCCTCAAACTGGATTCTTTTAGTTTCACTTACACTTGCTGCACTTTCTTTAAAATTGAAACATTCTTCATGAAAAAGATAAGAATATTGTTCTTCTATAGTGGCTTTTATTCATTTATTATCTTCGCCTTCTTTATTTTTTCCTTCTGCAAAACTTTGTTTGCATTTATGGCACTTTTCATTGCTCTCTACTAATTCCTTAGTCACCTTTTTTCTATCGACTTCTCTTCTACCAGTCAAAACATTAGCTAAGGCTGATTTGCCTCCCCCTGATCTGCCAATAAGAAGTATTTTTCTGGTTTTTGTCATGACTTTCTGTTCTACTTTTGTTCTATTACGGCAAGTTGGAGTCCCTTTTTTATTAAATTCTCTCTTATGTCTCTAACTACTTTTTCTCTTAAATTACTTATTTCTTTTTCCATAACTGAACCATTTTCCTTCTGCTCGATATAATCTGACACTATTGAATATATACCATCTCATTCTCCTATTTTGCAAATATTTGGGCAATTTTTGGTTAAATGATCCAATACTATTTTCCTTGAGTCCTCTTGTTTTTCTTTAATTCTGTTTGCTTCTTTAACATCATTTTTATCAGCTTCTCACGGATCTATTTTAGGTATTGGTGGATTATCTATGTAGATAATCTTGTTACAAGAACTAATCACCTTTTTTAACTCTTCATTTTTTTCGTTAAGTAAAGATTGTCGATCTTCTTCGCACAATTTCTGATTTTGAAAGTTAGGAAAATTAGTTCTTACCAAAGTTGCGAACTTAGCAATTTCGTTAATTTTTCCCCCCGAAGTAAATTTTTTAAATTTATTAAAAGTTTCTATCTGCTCTGGACCAAATTTCCCTCCAAAAACAAAAAGTACTTGATTTATTCCTTCTTTAGCAGAATAAATTCCTTCACCTATTTCTAAAAAAATTTCTTCTTCTGGGATATTACCACTGTCTCCAAATCCAATGTTGTCAATCAAGCGGTACTGTTTACCTTCGTACTCAAAAGGTTTTTCACTAACTTGAAAGTGCTTAGTTTTGCTAGCACCAGAACCACTTGTTATAAACTCGTCGTTGCCAGCCAAAAGACTAGCTAAAGCTGATTTTCCATTTCCGGTTATGCCGATTATTAGAATATTGTTGATTATTGTCATATTATTGTTAGTATTTATTTTTTGTTTTACACAATCGCTAACTAAGCCTTTAAGCAAATTATATCTAATAAGTAGCGATTGACTTTGAAAGTTATACTAATTAGATATTTCTTTCTTGTTTTGACCATAGGCAATTATTATATCTATTTTAGTAAAGGAAACAAAGAAGTCAATTACTGTATTTCCAGTAATGCTTACTCGTAATATAATAAAGTTTTTATAATAAAATACTTTATGGTAGAAGCTAGAAATATTCTAATAATTGGTAAGACGGGGGGAGGTAAATCAGCCTTAGCTAATGTTTTGAGTGACTCTGATGAATTTAAAGAAGATGATTCTTCTCTTACCAAAAGTTGAAGGGCAGTAGACAGAGAGTTTGAGATTGAAGATAAAAAAGTCAAAGAGAAAAAAATAAGGTATCGAGTAGTCGATACTGTTGGTTTAGGAAATGCAAATTCTAAAGAAGAATTACTAACTAAATTTGAAGAAGAAATTGGCAACTATATTGATGAAGGAATTAGTCAAATCTTTTTTGTAATGGATGAAAGGGATGGAAAATTAGGTGAAGAAAAAGCTTTAGACGAATTTCTTTGAATAAATGAATCTCTTTTTGATGGAAAAGTTCTAGATTACACTACTATTATAAGAACTAAATTCAGCCATTTTAGAAGTAAAGAAGAATGTGAAAAGAATACTAGGAAGTTAATTAGTTTTTTTAATAATAAGGAAGAGTATAAGGAAATCAATGTAAAAGTACTCGAAAAGAAAAAAATTGTTTACTTGAACAACGAAGAAAAAAGTTTGCGAAAAAAATCTAGAAATAAACTGTTAGTTTTTTTAGATAACTTTAGTAATGAAAATTTTTATCAATCGGAGTCAAAAGGATGATTAGATAAAAATTTTCCAGAAAACGAAAGAAAGGCAAAAATTGTTTTAGACATTAGTAAGAAAAATTTAAAAGGAAGATTGAGTCCAAAAGGATTTAAGGATTTAAAAAGGTTAAGTTGCTCAGACAATCAACTAACTATTTTAGATTTAAGCGATTGTAAAAATTTGATTGAACTTAACTGCGCTGATAACAAATTAACTAATTTAAATTTTCTCAGATATGTTACCAATCTTGAACAGTTAAATGTTAGTAGTTGTCCCTTAAAAGGAAGTTTACAGTCTCTAAAAGATCTAACTAAATTGAAGGTATTATTTATTACCAACACCAATTTTAACAAAGGACTCGAATACTTACCAATAGGTTGCAAAAAAATAGTTTGCGATTCTGATCCTTCATATGAATCAATTAAAATTATGAAGGAACTAGATGAAAGTAAATGTTTAGAAAAAGATCCGTATAACAAAAAATACTATGATCTTGACAAATGGCGAGAAACTGACAAACAAAATAAACTCACTGCTGACGTTATTCCTTTAGAAAGGTTTTTTGTCATTCGCAATAACATCAAAAAATTTATTGACAGATGAGGAATAAAAGAAAAAATGGAAGCAGATAATCCACAATGGTATACTAAATATCTTAATTATATTCAAACGCCTTTCAACAAACTTAGCGAACTGCTAATCAGACAAAAGCAAAATAATTCGACTGAACTAAGTAAACTAAAATCTCCTGCCCAATATGAAAAAAATTGATACTGAACTATTCCTCAGTGAGCCGGACGGGGTGCAGTTGGCATCAGTGGAATTCTTGGAATTAGTGGCAATTTATCTTTTGCAGGTCACGAAGTAGGAGCAATAGCAGTAGTTTCACCTGTAGTTGAAACCATTACTTCCTATGCTAAATCAAATTGGTATGAAGTCAAGGAAAAACAATGAGCAGAATTTACTCAAGATACTAAGGAACTGCTTGATGATTATCACGAATTATTAGGAATACTTAAAACGATCAGAAGTAGTGAGTTAGGTCAGTTAAATAGTGTACTTAAAAAACTAAAAGAAGCAACTGAAGAATTCTTAAGGGAGTATGATAGTGATAACAATGGAGTAATTAGCGTTCTTGAATTAAAGGAAAATAAAAATAAAAAGAAATTGGCTGATGATTTAAATAATGAAAGTAAGTGGAAAGGAAGCAGTAAATTAGGAAGAATTGTTAGACTAATGAAAATGTTAGAGGAAAAGATAAATACTTATGTTCAAAAAAAACCTTTTGAGGAAAAATCACTGAATTACAGGAAGCAAAGATTGGCTTGAACTATCATCGATGCACTAACTGAATATTCTGATTCCGAATTCAGTGCTGAAGAAAAATATAATGAAAAAGGCAAAAACAACTGAGGTGGAAAAAATAATTGAATAGATTACTTAAAAGAAGTTATCAATAAAAAAGAAAATTTTGAAAGACAAAAGCAAAATCTTCTCTATCCACTTTTTGAAATAATGACAGAAAGGCTAAATAAGTTTAATGTGGAGGAATTGTTTACTAATCATAAAGAAAATGAGAAATTACTGAACGAGTTTGTAAAAAAAGTCCAAATTATTTGCGAGATTAAACAAAAGTTAAAGAACGAGGAATTAAATGACATTCTCTCATCTTTAGAAGATAAAAATAAAAAAATTTTAAGTCATTTGGAAGCAAAATTTGACAATTTAACCAAGAACGAAATTGCGATAACTGTAGAAGAAGAGGAAAAAAACTTGGACGAAATTATTAAAGTAATAAAAAAATTAGAAGAGAAAGTAAAAACTTGTTATGAAACATTAGTGGCTCAGATAGAACAGCCAACCACTTAAAAACTCAAATGAACGAATAAAATTTGTGGTAAGTGTGGGAATATTCTTGTTAGATATCTCTCTTCCTGTTTTGACCATAGGGTACAATTAATATTTTTCTAAAGTAGTCCTATACTACTGAACTTCTTAAAATTACTATATCATTTTAATAAAAAAGGATTCTGTGGTACCTGTGCTTAGAAAAGGATAAAAAAATTAAAAACCTATATTATAATAATGAATAATAAAAAGTGCTGTCAAGTTCCGGTATTGGAAATAGCAGAATTTTTTCTCTCTTTGGATCCCAAGAGAGAATATTTTGTTAAAGACAAAATATGGTAAAAGTGGAGGGGAATTCTGTGCCAACTGTCGGCAATCTTCGTCTTAATAAATTATTGCAAATTTCTCAAGTGCTTTACGCTGCAAAGAAAGAGAAGTATTTGTTTCCGGAAAAGTTTCTAGCCTTTGAACAGGGAGGAATAATCTATGATATTTACCATCGGTTCCATTTTTTAGTTCTTCCTCAAAGACCTATCTCAATTAAAAATTTAAGTCGCGATTTGAAAATTTTGACCAGAAAAATTTTCAACTATTTTAATACCTATACTAATCAGCAATTAGAGGATTTTGTTCACGAGGACCCTGCTTGGTTTACAACTTGGGATGATGAAAGAAGCAGAGAAATGCCTCAAAGTCAAGAAATGATTAACTACTATCAAAATTTTGCTTCCCATATAGTTGAAAAAATGAACCTCTAAAAATAATGGATGAAAAACTACCAGGGTTAAATCAAATAGTTTTTGTAGATCTAGGCTTATAGCGATGAATGAGACCTTATTTAATTAAAAATTAATCCTTCTTTCGTCAGAATACATCGCTATGTAAATCTAAAAATGGTAAAAAATAAGTTAATTAAACTTCCTTGCGGTAGATGTTTAAAAGGATGTTTTAAATGACTTGAAAGCAAGAATCAAAATGAGTTTGATCTTGTCGTTAAAAAACACAAGGACTATCGTTCTAATAAGTTAAACATCTCCAAATTAAGACCGCCTATTGAAGTTGAAATTGTCTAAAAAAAAAATGGAAAAGACCAGTTAACAGTAAAAAAAGACTTTTATAAAATCTGTAAAATCATTGTATAATATAATTCTTTTTTGGAAGTTGTTGTTCTCCTCAATCCATATAATTCTTGCAATATTTTGACAAACTCTTGATAATTACTTTCTAAAATACCTATGCCTTGAAAAAATTCGCTACCAATATTTTCTCATAGTTTATTCTGTAAATCTTCTGTAGCAAAAAACCTAAATTCCTTGCCTAGACCTTTTCTCAGAAATCAATTTCTGGGAGAAGGATTTTAACTAAAAATCCTCTTTTTTTAGATTACTAATTGAATTCTTAATTAAAATCACCTTTTCGTGATGCCTAATAGTTGGATAAAAGGGAGCAACGGCAATTATCTTATCGTTATCTTTTATTACATTGGCAAGGATATTAGGATTATCATCTATTATCACCTCGCAATCAGGAACATTCTTTTTAACTCATTCACTCTTGCTTTGTCCTTTTCCTTCGCTTTCAAATCCAACTAAGTTTAAGGAACAATTAGGAAATTTACCGAAAGTCTCCCTAAATATTTTTTCTTTGCGAGGATCTCCGTTAGGAAAAGTTTTTTTATCATAAGCAGAGAGAAAAACAACTTCTACTTTATTTTCTTTTACCAATTTCAATAATTCTTTAGCCAAAGTAAGAAAGGGAGAATGTTCGTAAAAATCGGTTTCGTTCTTTATCTTATCGACCTTATCTTTAATTTTTTTTGGACCAAGAGCCATACCTATACAACCTCCAACCGTGCTTTTATCAGTGTAAATAGAATGACTGCCATAATCAGAAAAATAAATCGGAGCATTGGGTCAAAAATCCCGAAAAAATTCTTCAAATTTAGTTCCGTTCGGTTTTCATCAGGGTGCATCGTAATAGGCCCCTTCGCGCTCAGACAATTCGTAGTATACCTTTGGCTCAAGGGGTTGAATTACTTCATCCCAATCACAGACCACTTTTAATTTTTTAGGAGCATTTCTGAAATATTCGTAAAGACAATTAACTACTCCTCTTTTTTTAGCCTCTTCTAGATAACTTTTTTCTTTTTTTACTTCTTCATCCTTTAATTCTTTTTCAATTTCCTCGCATTGGACCTTTCTTAACCTTTCATATTCCTTATCTCGATTTTTTTGACATTCATTACATTGCTTTTCGAGCAGACCTGCAAATCTCCAATAAACAAAAATATCATGCCTGCTTTTTGTGCTTTGGTAAGGAGAAAAACTGTCATTAAAAAGTCTGAAAGTTTTGTCAGTCAATTCGCAACAACTTATTGAAAACACTGAATCAGAAATATTTCTATTTTTTTCCATATATAATCACTTGTCTATATTTTAATTTCTTTCTGTTCCACTACTTTTCTTGCTAAACAATTCGTTATACTTACTTCTATCAAATAAAAGCATATATAATAAAGAAAGCAAAGCCACCATTATAATTATCTTTAACACTGTTTTAAAAATTTTAGCCACAATGTAGGAAAGAAGATAAATTATCAAAATGGTTAGTAAAAAAGCGATTAAATGATGAGCCTCCAATTTACTCGTATCTTCGAAAATAAATCTCCAACCTTCCTTGACTCATTCCTTTAACCTATTAAGATAATACCCAATGTTTTCCATTTTTCCTATAAAATTATATTAATAAAAATTATTTTAGTAATTTGACAGAAAGCACTAGTATTTACCAATTTATTAAAAGTTTAGCCGAGCGCGAGGGAGTATCAGAAGACCGAATAAAAGAAATAATTATTGAATCTTTCCGAAGGTCTTACTGTAAAAAAGAAAGTTCCCGAGCCGAGTTAAATTTCAAATTTAATGATGGTTTATCGGTTCACCGTCTCTATCAGATAGTTGAGAAAGTTAACGACCCAGAGAAAGAAATATCTAAGAATGATGAATTATTAAAAAAAGGTAAGGTAAAAAACAATAAACTATTTGTTCCATTAGACATAAAAAATTTCTCTAACTCTCTCAGTGATGAAATCAGAAAACAACTGTTAGGAGACTTAGGAGAAATTAGCAAGGCGAGGCAATTTAAACAGTTTAAACCACTTGAAGGTCAGATAGTAGAAGGAACTATCCAAAAGGAACAAGAAAACTACTACTTAATAAAATTGAAGAAGGGAGGAATTGGCTATTTAAAAAAAGAAGAGTTAGCGTTACCAGAAGTTCCAAAATTAGGACAAAAATTCCTTTTCTTCCTAATTAAAGAAGTAAAAGAAAATGCAGAAAAAAATATGCCACAGATTATTTTAACTCGCCATGATAATTTATTTATTCATAGGTTATTAGAGCAAGAAATTCCACAAGTAAAAGAAGGTATTATTACCGTTCAACATATTTTAAGAATACCTGGACTGGTGAGTAAAATAGTAGTCGAAAAGAGCAAGAAAGCAATCGAAAAAGGATTGAACATTAACCCTTTCGGAGCTTGTATTGGAGAGAAAGGCAAACGAGTTCAGTCTGTTTCTAGTTTAGCTGACGAGCGGATAGAAATAGCAAGTTGATCGGAAAATAAAAAAATATTGCTTAGCAATCTTCTTTCACCAGCCAAAGTAGTTGAAATAATTGAAAAAGGAGATGGTTGGTATGTTACTGTCCTTGGAGAAAAGACCTCTCTAGTTTTAGAGCACCATGGAAAATTACTGGAAAAAATCGCGGATTATTTAGGGAAGAAAATTCATGTTCGAGGTCTAGAGGAAATTAGAAAGGAGAAGAGCACCATAATAGTTTGGAACGGAAAATTAGATGATAAAGAAATTGAAATGCTCTGCAAAAGAATAAATAATTAGAAATTATTTAAGTAGATTCTAATAAACATGAAAAAAAAAGAAAGTAACGACTTACTTCAACAAATAATTCACCAAAAAATTACTGGTGTTAATAATAAGTTAGAAGGAAATACCCTTTATCTTTATTCCGAAAGCATAAGTGCTAGCGAATTAGGAGAAATACTAGGAGAACAAACCAATAAAATTGTTAAGTTTTTTTGAGAGAAAGGCAAAGCTATAAGTTTGAACCAATTATTACCTTTTGATTTATTAGTTGATTATTGTCGAAATGTCGGAATAAACTTGAAAAGGAAAAGCAAGATAGATTTTAGCGAGGTTGTCCAGGATTATTTAAAAAAAGTAGGAGATGGTTCTCAGTTAGTAGAGAGACCTCCAATTGTTAGCATCATGGGGCACATTGACCATGGAAAAACTACCTTGTTTGATACCATTCGCCAGACCACTTTGCAAAAAAAGGAAGCAGGAGGGATAACTCAAAAGGTTACTGTCTCCCAAAGCGAATTTCAGGGGAAAAAAAATATTTTTTTAGATACCCCGGGGCACCAAATTTTTTTTGAGATGCGCCAAAAAGGAATTAATTTAACTGACTTAGTGGTTTTAGTAATCGATGCCCAGGAAGGAGTAATGCCCCAAACTGAGGAAATTATTAATTATCTCTGCCAATACGAATTACCGGTCATTGTTTTCATTAATCATAAAAGGCCTGCCGAAACTGATAATGAAAAAAACTTGAACCGAATTAGGAGTCAGTGTCAGCAAACTGGATTAAATCCGTTCGAGTGAGTCTCTGGAAATGCTAAGGAAAGAACTAGCGTTCAGAAATTATTGGAAATTATTTTGCTTTTTGCTAATGAATTTAAAACCAGTTTACAGGACCCTACTCATGGAACAGTAATTGATGCTTACCTTCATCCTCAAACTGGCTCACGAGTAACAGAATTACTAATTCAGGGTGGTAAACTACAAGAAAAGGACACTATCTTTCTTAACGGAAAATTAGAGAAAGCAAAAACATTTTTAGATACCCACAGTGGCAAAATTACTACAGCTTTACCAGGAGATATCATCAAAGTAATCGGCTTAACTTCCACTGCTGAAATAGGAGACAGATTCCTAGTAATAAAGAATGAAGAGGCAAAAGAAAAAATTAAAAAAGAATTAACTAATTATTCAGAAAAAAATGATAAACTGCCGATTTCTCTCCTCGATAAGGAAAAGAAAAAGGTTAATTTAGTCTTAATTTCGGATAGTCAAAACAAATTGAATGCTCTCAGTGAACTAATCAAAAAAAAAAATACTGATAGTTTTGAATTTTCAATTGTTAATGCTACCATCGGAAATTTAAATAATTTTGTTCTTAATTTAATTAAAATAACTCAAAGTACTATTTTAGTGTTCGGTCCATCACCTAGTCATGGGCAAATAAAAACTTTTAAAGAAAATAATATTCCTTTTTTCAATAGTGCAATCATTTATGAAATTGAAGAAGAACTAGATAAAATTATTGGAAATCAGCAATTAGTGGAAGAAGTAGAGGAAATAGCAGGTCAGGCTCGGGTGATAAAAGTCTTCTTTTTTTCCAAAGGAAATATAGCAGGTTGCAAAGTAGTCAATGGAAAGATTAGTCGTAATCACCGAGTTCATGTTTATCGGGGAAAAGAAGAGAAAATAATTTTTAGTGGAGAAATTAAAAGTTTGGAAAGTCAGTCGGAAAAAAAAACAGAAGTCATAAGTGGTCAAGAGTGCGGAATTGTCCTAAAAGGATTTGATAATTTTCAAACTGGAGATAAAATAGTAGCCTTCAAACTAGTTAAAAAAAATGTTAGTCAAAACTAAAAATAATTTTTGGAGGAAAAGAAGAGAAAGTTTATACGAGCAAGAAGTGGCTCAAATTTTGTTCAAAATTACTTCAAAAAATGACTTCCCTCTTCTTTCTTTGAGTTACTGTCAGTTGAGTACTCGAGGAGAAAATCTTAAAATTTATTTAACTTTTTTCTGACCTGGAGAAAATAGTCAACAATTATTAAGGATGATAAACAAAGAATACCCACCCCTAATAAAAAAGGAGTTAGCAAAGAGCAAAAAATTTAGTTACATTCCTACTGTCGTTTTTCTTCACGATAAAAGTTCAGAAGAGAATAGAAAACTCAAAAATATATTAAAAAACTATCATGGGAAGCAAAGAAATAACTTTACTTTTACCTTTAATAACTTTTTTAAACCTCTTTATTTTTTCCTTTTTTTTAAATTACCTTTCTTCGTTATATTCAGGAATCAACTTATTTAAGTTAGATTTAAAGAAAAAAAAAAATAATAAGAATTGGAAAAAAATAATCTTTATTTTAAAAAATGGTAATCTTCTTTTCGCCATAGTCTGCTTCTTACAAGTCTTTTTAAACATGATAATGTCACAAGTGTTTATGGAAGAAATAATAGAAAAAAACTTTCCAGACCATTGGGTAAAATCAAACAGATGAATTGCCATTATTTTATTAAGTCTTTCCATTGCTTTTTTTACGGAAATATTTGTTCGTTACCTAGTCAATAGGCCAAGCAGCAGAAACAAAATTTTCAACAGTTTTTTTGCTTCCATTGCCTACTTTCTTGTTAGAATTTTTTATCCTTTTCGAATAATAGTTAAGCCTAGGAAAAAAATTTTTTCTAACTCGGAAAAAGATATTATTCGCTTCATCGATAATCTAACCCTTGAAAACACTCTAGAAATCGGAGAAGCTTCCCTAGTCAAATCTGCTCTCAACTTTGATGAATTAAAAGTCTCCTCAATCCTTACTCCATGGGAGAAAGTTTCCTACCTTAACAAGAATATGAAACTAGATGAAATAAAAAAAATTCATTCTCACTATTTTTTCACTCGCTATCCAGTTCTCGAAAATAAAAGTAAAATAATTGGGGTATTTAATATAGAAGTATTTTATTGAAAACTAATAGCAAAAAAAGACGAAAATTGGCAAAGTCATATTGACAAAAAGGTTGTCTGTCTTTCTTCAGAAGAAAAACTAGATAAGGTCTTAAATGAACTGAAAAAAAACAATTGTCGGCTAGCAATTATTAAAGAAAAAAAAAAGATTATAGGCATTGTTACCCTTCATGATATTCTGAGTACCCTAGTAGGAAAAGTAAAAGACGAGCGAGAAGCACTACTTCTTCCTCGCTCTCTTAATTAATTCCTTAATACGTAAACAATCATCTCAGGAATTAAACTCATTAAATAAGCAATAATTAAGATAATTTCTTTCTGCTGGCTCTTTTATTCGTTCAGCACAAAATTCTATATATTTAACTACTTTCTGATTTTGCTTAGCAAAATCATTAACATCTGAATCCTTTTCTAAATAGCCTTTGCTGAGAAAATTAGGACTATCTTCAATATAACTATAATCTCCTAAGTTAACAACAGGTTTATCATTAGCAATAGCCCAACTTTCTTGATAATAATAATAGTGGCAATAATTGATTACTCTTTTGTCAATAGAATTTACCTTAGTCCAAAAATCACCAAATTCTCCTGTCCTTTCTTTAATTATCCCCGTAGCAAATCATATTAAAACGAGCCAATGAAACAAACTATAATTGGCTTTGGTTATTGCCTCTACAATAGCTTTTATAGCAGGCTGGCTGTTAATCAAATTCTGATAAACCTTAGCAAATCCTTCTGGAGAACCTCCGGTTGCTCTATCATGAAGCAATTGAAGACTGCCAATAATAAATGGAACAACCAAAACAATAACTGCCGAATAAAAGAGTATTTTGAGAATATATTGATTTTTCCAAGAAAAAAAACTTTCCAATTGAGGACTTTGTGACTTCTCTCGGAAAAATAAATTTCAATTATTAAAGGTAATAAACAACAAAGCCAAAATAACTGTTAAAGCACTCACGAAAGAAAAAGTTAACAAAAGGGCACTCATTATATGAATCAGAGTGTTAATTACAAATACGCTCCAATGATGTAAATAAAAATTATTGTTTTCGATATATCTATCTTTTTTTCATAAATATCAATTAACTAATGTAGACAAAACGTTAAGGATAATTATTGCTATAATAAAATAAACAGCATAAGTCAGAAATTGACTTTTTTCTTTAACATCTCCACCAAGAAAATATTGACAAAAATTTGTTTCTTTACCTAAAATAGAATAGTAAATTTTTCCTAAAACATCGCTTTCAAGAAAAGCCTTTCCTAAAAAATAAAACAAAGGAAGAAAAAGAGCCCAGGAAATGGTGCGAAATATTGCCTGGAGAGGAAAACAGGAAGAGTAATAATAATTAACAATATTTTTCTTTTTTCTTAAAGTTTTAACCATTGTATTACAAAAATTATATAGTTATATAACTAAATTTTTAGGAGAAAGGCACTTTTAAAATTTTAACTTTTTAAAAATTTTTCTTTCTTTAATTCGTTTATCTTTTTACGTAATTTGCTTTTTTCGCCAGCAACCCTATTTTTATGAATTACTTTTTTTTGGCTGGATGTATCTAAAACTTTCTGAACTTTTCGAAACAAGTTTTCTAATTCATCCTCATTTTTTCCGCCTTTTTCGAAATAGTTATTTATTTTTTTTAATTGATTTTTTCTTAAAGTCCTATACTTTTTATTTTGAACTTGCCTTACTTCGTTTTTTTTCTGCTCTTTAACTGACATTTAACTATTATTACAAATTTTACAAGAGATTTATAATTGTATTTTACTATTTCTTTAAAAAATAAACAACTTTTTACTAAATAAAACTAAATCACTTTCACAAATATTTACTATATAAAACTGTATTAGTATTTTGCATTCATTATATATTTTATGGAAAAAGAAACCATTATGAGAATGATATAATAATGATGATATCACTATATAATCAAAAAGAAAGATTGAAAAAAATTGGAGTAGAAGATCACGATTATTACTATCTTCAAGATCTAAAGCAAATATTGTTTTCGAAGATAGAGCAAGTGAACTTTCTGCAATCAAAAGTGACTTATCTTATAAAGGAATTGAAAAAATTACTTTCTTCGCCCCTCATTTCAATATAATATAATAAAAATCAGATAGAAAAGATTAATAACCGCCTTTTTACCTGTGGCCATAGAAAGGATTCTGATTGTATTGCAAAAATTTCATAATCTTGGAGGGGACGGAGGGATTTGAACCCTCGGGCACCGGAGTACCAGTAGTTTTCAAGACTACCACCTTAGGCCACTCAGACACGTCCCCATTTTAATAAGTTTTATTTAAATCACAAGTTTCCATCTAACTAAAATAAATAGTAACAAAGAATGCTAAAAAGTTTCGAGCAAAAACTATGAGTAGGTGCCGGGCAAAAGTAGTAAGAACTGTTCCTGGAGCACTTTGAGGAACTAAAAAGATTTTAGAAAATTGTAGGGAGGAAATAGAAGGCACAAGAAACTATTGCCAGGAACACGGTTGTATCTATTGCTCTTATCAAAATAGAGGGGAAAAAATAAGTGCCGTAGATGAGACAAGTTTAGTTTGTAAAAGTTGCCAAAATAAAGATTTAGAAAAGGCATTCAAAAACAGTAAGGAATTAAAGAAACTGGAAAATGAAGATTTAAAAACTAGAACCCTATTGCTAGGTCTTAATTCAAACTTTTTAAAAGATATAAGTGAAATTTTAGGCAAAATAAAAAATAGAAAAAGGGCCATTATTTCTAAAAATACTGATCAGTCTGCCACCATTACTGACAACGAAATAAATAATTTTTTCTTGAAAACAATTGAAGCCTATCACTCAGTATTAACATCTGAAGAAATAAAATCATGAAAAGAAAAGTATCAGGGAGAAGATGGCGATCTTGATCGGATTAATTCATCCGAAAAAGAATTTTTACTTCGACTAGCCAAAGAACGAAGAGAGAAAGATGAAAAGAATAGAAAAAATAAAAGACTACAAATTATTCAGGATATAGAAGCCGAGTTAAGCAACTCTTCTCCAGTAAAAATTGCCGAACTCGACAGTAAGTTTCATAATTACAAGGACCTATCCACTAACGAACTGGAAATAATTTCAAATGACATTTTTGAGGCAATCAAAAATAAAAGGGCTAAGAAGGAACTAACTGATTTAATAAGGAGGATAGAAAACTGCTCGGACAGTGATTTGTTAAATTTTATCCAGGAACTAGAAAAATTTTCTTCAATTTCTCCTTATAAAAAAAATGCTTATCTGGCCCACCAGAATAAGGCGGATTCTTCCTTAGAAAAATTACGACAACGCTGGAATGATCTAGACGAAAAAGAAAAATTAGTAAGTTATTGAAATAATGCTATTAAGAATTTTGAAAAATGATTAAAAGAGGCCGATGATCTACAATTAGTTACCGATGAACCTTTTTGAAACTTTAAAGAGGAAATTAAAAAATGCAAAACCAGTGAAGAAATAAAGGAAAAAGAAAAACGAACCTACCAATATATTTTGTCTAAATTTAAATCAATAGTTAAGCAATCACTAGGATCTGAACAAAAGTCCGAAGAATACCAAGTAGTAGACAGAAGCGAAACTTTTGAAGAAGTAAAAATGGCTAGAGAAGAAATTAAACAGGGAAGACAAAAAAAAGATGATAATCCCTCAATAATTACCCAAAATTCAAATGAACTAGCCTCTAAAGCATTGGTCGGTATTACAGTCGCGATAGCCGGAAGCACGACAATTTTAGTGTTAGTAATAAGTATTGTAAAAAAGTGGAAGAAAGGGAAAAATTCTGTTCGCCTCTAAAATTGCTTTTTCGACTTTCGAAGTCAAATTCCTAACGCTCCCAGAGTATACAATTTTCCCCAAAACTTTGCCATAAAAATTCTTTATAAGAATGGCAGAAAAAATAAACCTTAACAATTTACTGTTGAACTGAAAGAAATTTGCTGAACAATATGGAATTAAATGAAGAAATTCTTTTCTACAATGAGAATTACCCTCTGACATTTCAGCCGACTTCGCCCTCACTCTGGCTTTGCCTATTTCCCACAAAACTAAAAAAAACCCGCAAGAAACGGCCCAAGAAATAATAAAAGTAACCGCTTTATCTAATTTAAAATGAAAAATTAATGAAAGAGGTTATATCAATTTTTCTTTCCCTATTGATTATTATCAACATTTTCTTACTGAAACATTAATAAAAGAAGGCCAAAATCTCCATGGTGAGAAAAAAAACATCCAAATAAACCTAGAATATGTTTCGACTAACCCAACTGGTTATTTACATTTAGCTCATTTCAGACATGCTTTTGTAGGCAATACTTTGGCTAATGTTTATCAATTTTGTGGATATAAAGTAGTTAGAGAATACTATATTAATGACCGCGGAGGACAAATTACTGCTTTAGTTAATTCTGTTTACCTACTTTATTGTCAGAATTGATTGAAAGATGCTTGTGAAAAAATGAAAGGAACAAAAAGTGAGTATGTTTTAAGCAAAGCAAGCCAAGAAATAGCAAAAGAGTTAGTGAAAAAATGGGGAAATAAATATCTCAATGAGGAGATAAAAGGAGAAGCATTTGATACTTGAAAAAAAGTGGTTTTAGATTTTATTTTAACCAAAATTAAGCGGGATTTAGAGAAATGTGGGGTTAAGTTTGATATCTGGTTTTCAGAAAGTAGTTTGTATGAAAAAAATAAACATCAGAAAATACTTACTGAATTAGGAGAAAAAGAATTAATTTATTCTCCAAAAGAAGAAAAGGCGATTTTCTTCCGTAGCAGTTTAGCAGGGGATGATAAAGATCGAGTAATTATTAAACAAGATGGAGATTATACTTATTTTTTTTCTGATATTCTTTACCTTTTAGACAAATTACAAAGAGCTGACAAATTAATTTACGTTTGAGGAGCCGACCACCACGGAGCCATTGCCCGATTAAAAAGCGTTTGTCAATTACTTGGCTACAAAATAGAAAGAATCCAAATAGTTTTAGTGCAAACAGTTAATTTATTAACTAAGGAAGGACAAATGGAAAGGTTTTCCAAAAGAACCGGCAATACGATTGAATTAGCAGAGGCACTGGAATATATGGATATGGATCAGTTAAAGTTTTTTTTGCTGGAAAAAGAACCTAATCAACCTTTAGCGATTAATGTTGAATTATTGAAAAAAGACAAAGAAAAAACCCAACTTTATTATATCCAGTACGCCCATGCTCGCTGCCATCAAATATTTAAAAAAGCCCAAGAGAGAGGCATAAAAAAAATTGGTTCTAGCATTGACTTATTAAAGCAAAAAAAAGAAAGAGAAATATTTAAACTATTAGTGAGATTTTCCTTTGTTTTAGAAAAAGTTATTGAGGAAAATAAACCTCATCATTTAATTCACTACCTATATGAATTAGCCCAACTCTGGCAAATCTATTATCAAAACAGCACCATTTTGGAGCAAGAAAATAAAGAATTAACCTCTCAAAAGTTACTTTTGGTAAAAAACATTCAAATAATTCTAAAACTAGGGCTTAAACTTATGGGAATAGAAGCACCTGAACGAATGTAATTTTTCCCCCTACACTAGCAAGAAAGTTCAGCGAAGTAAGTTATTATAAAATTATATTAAAGAGAAAAAAACAAATAAATATATGAAACATCATGTTAAGCAAATTATACATAAAATATCAAAACTTCTTATCCCCATTAGGGGAATAAAAAGAGAGAATGAAAAAGGCTAAAAGCCAAATAATAAATAAAAAACTTCTCCCTTTCGCACTAGTAGTTTTTTAAGACTAGTAGCGGCTTTCCCAGAAGTATAAAAATGGTGAAAGAATATTCTAATCGGATTTCTTAACTAGTTCCACCGGTTAGAATATTTATCCAAAAAGTAATTAGTTCAGCAGTTAGAACTGATAAAAATCTAACGAAAACATAAATACGAAATAAAAAATTTTAAAAATAAAAGAATATTTATTATAAAAATGACAGAAAAACGAACAATTTTATTATTAGGAAGAACCGGAAACGGAAAATCTACAATGGCAAATGTAATCAGTAATACTGGCCATTTTGCGGAAAGTGAATATGGAGTTAGTGAGACAAGGGGTATCCAAGAAGGGATATTTAGAGTAAGGAAGGAAAATGTTGATTTTCATATAGTAGATACAATTGGAATTGGTGATACTAGATTTGATGAAAAAGAGGTTTTGTTAAAATTAGCCGAAGCAACTAACGCTATTAAAAATGGCTTAAATCAGATATTATTTGTGACTAGTGGCAGATTTACTGAGGAAGAAGTAAGAGCCTATAACTTATTACGAACAGTTTTTTTTGCGGAAGATATTGGGGAATATACGACAATTGTCCGAACCAAGTTTCCAAGTTTTCGCAAGGTAGAAAAATGTAAAAACGATAAAGAGAAAATGATTGCAGAAAATGATGATGTAGGAGACATAATTCGTTCTTGTAAAAAACTTATTCATGTTAATAACTTAACTGAGGAAGAAGACCCTGAATTGAAATCACGGAAAGAGTGTCGCGACATATTAAGGGCTCACTTAAAGTTTAATTGCGGAACAATTTATCGTCCGAGAAATCTTGATGAGGCCAATGAAAGAATAAGAAATCATATGACTGACCGCGAGAAAACTCAAAAGCAAATGGATGACCTTAATGAAAAAATAAAGCAATCGGAAGAAAGAGCCAAGAATTCTGATGCGGAAGCACGAAAAAGAGAAGAAAGATTGCGACAACAATACAACGATAGTCTGAAAAATTTGGCAAATCAAAAGGAACAGCAGAATGAGAGTTTAGTCAAAGCAATGGCTGAACAAATGAATTCTAAGTTGAGTACGATAGAAAAAGGACATAACCAAATAGTCGATAATTTGCAAAGTAGAATGACTTATTTAGTTAATCAATTAGAGAAAAAAGATAGAGAATATAAGGCATCAATGAACAACCAATTAAGAAATCAAAAAGAACTTTACGAATCGTATGTAGAAGAGTGTAAAAAACATCAGGGAGGTTGCAGGATAACTTAATATTACATAGTTTTTTGCCTTATGATAGTAGATTGAATGAAACTAAATGATATAAGGTTGAGATTTTCTTCAGGCTTACACTACTCTTTGCAAGAAACCAAAGGAATTTATTTTGAGGCTAAAGAAATTGTTGAAAGCAGATATCAATACTTAGATGAAAAAGATTTTGAGGTTTTGTTATGAATATTCAATAAAGGATTGGATGAAGTAGGTGGTTTCTTTACTAAGTGGCAGAGTGGAGAAATCCAACCCACTGATGAAGAGTTAGATTTATTGGAAGAGGCCTTTAACGAGGCCTCTTGGGCTTTTGATTTTTTAGTTACTAATTCCTCTTTTTCTTCCGAAGCCAATGAGAGATGACAAAATGAAATTAAGAAAAATATAAAGATTATTGGTGAGGAAAAAGATAAGAGAGAAAAAAAAAAGAACTTACAAAATCAGATTAATTCTCTCCAAAATCAGTCAAATAATAATAATGAAGAAAAGATTAGAGATTTACAAAGACAAATTGATGAGTTAAAAAATAAACCTTCGCTTCCTAACTCCGATACTTCTCCTTCATCAAAAGATAATGATAGTAGTCTTTTAATAGAGATTTGTATAGGTCTTGGAGTATTCTTAATTGTATTAGCAACAGGTTTTTTAATATTTACAAAAAGAAAAAAACAGGGAGTTTAACTATTCCCCCCCTAATAATTAAAAAACTCTTTTGAATTATTAGACTTAATACTTTTTAAACTTTTTCTAATCAGAGCAAGTTTCCTCTGCATTAAAACACTACTTCTCAGTAACTTTAAAGTTGCCAAAACTTCTTATTGTTCCTCTCAATATTTTTTTGGCTTTTTCTATATCATCGGTATTCAGAATTGGCAGCATTTTTTGAGCGATTTTTTCTAATTCTGCTTCTGAAATTTCTTTTCTTTCACTCTCTTGTAATTTTTTCCTCTCTTCCTTACCACTACTACCCTTACCTTTTAATATCATTCAATCGCTACCCCTTTTTTTTAAAAGATAAGTACTAGGAGAGGCATCATCGATATTGTACTCATAACTTTTATCTTCATAAACAACTATTTCCACACTAACAACTTCACCAGTTCTATTTTTAGTTTTTTCATTAAATTCATTACAAAATAGATTCATATTTTTTAAAAAGGTTAAACTTTGGCCTGGTTTGGCTTGTCCACAAATTAATTTAATACTACTACGATGGATAACTTTTTTCTTTGCCATATAATATTTAATTTTATAAACTTTTTAGAATTTTTCTCGCAAAATCCGTGACTATTTAGTCAAAAAAAGTGCATCCCAAATCCTTTTTTTAAATTTTAAAGTTAGGTTTCGGGAAAAATTAACCTAACTACTTTTTTACCTTACTCTTTTCATTTCGGTAGACCAAGATTAAACCACCAATCATAATCAAACCAACCACTAAAATTAAAAAGATAATGGGTCTAAGTATGGAGGGTTCTTGATTTGAAGGAACCGAGTGATTTTGCAT